>JAPYZK010003507.1:0-11790 GCA_030522785.1 Platygaster equestris | reverse complement strand
AGTGTCAGGGAGAATAGAAATTTGGGAAAAGAATGGAGAAGTGAAAAATTAGGTGGGATGGCCTCGTAGCCCAATGTAGGCTGAGTGCCGAGAACCAATAAAAAGAAAAAAATAAATAAATAAATAAATAAATAAATAAACAAATAAACTTGTCAAATTTATTATACTTGCAGACATATTTGAGGAAAAAAGCGGAATATAGTAATCTCATGATAACATTTATATATTCACCATAGGAGCATGTTGTGCAGAACAAGAGAGTTGGGAGGAGGGCTGAGAAGAAGGTGATTGTTGTTGTTGTTGTTGTTGTTGTTGCTCGGTGGCGAAATGCGAATTGAGCTCGGCCCTGCACTCGCTACAATTACCAAGGCGGATCATCTCGTGTTCCTGGCAACAGCAGTCGCACTCCTCCTCGTACTCGGCGCAGCATTCTTCCTTTATCAGAATAATGTAGTCCGCTGCGAAGAACTCGTTCAGCTTCTCATTTATGACCACCCGGTTCTTTTGCTGGCCCTTGCTAGCCTTGCTTTGGCCCGGCTTTTTTAGCAGTGATTTGAGGATTTTTCCACCTACTTGCTGCTGCTGCTGCTGCTGCTGCACCGCTTCCACCATCCCCATGCCAACAACCTCGTGCTCCTTCATCCTCCCCCTCCTCCTTCTCCTCCTTCCTCTTCTAACCCTCTTCTCCTTCTTCGTCTACCCTCCCGAGCGCCTCTTCTACTCGGAAAAACAATTTTTCACATTTTACATTATAATAAAGATTATAATATCGACATTTTTCATCATTCCCCGATAACTGAACGATGCTTCGCGACTCACTAGCTCAGTCAATTTGAAATTAAGTATGACATGTTTCATCGACATGTTGTTACACAAATTTTGAGTGTTATTTTTCATTACTCTGACAATTACTCAAGGAAAACAAGTCAGATTGCGCCATCACTTTTCCGCGACAATAATTTTATTGTATTCCAACGCTTGTTTATCTTCAAGACTCTATAAAACCTCGAATCCCGAAATTCCGAAACTTGTTACCAAATTCGCAACTTTGGATGTTTGTGAAATACAAATTTTCGTGAATTCATATCACACAAATTCGAAATTTGTAAATTCTAGGTAATTCAATTCATTGTCAAGCGAATTTCATAGATCGCACCCAAGTTTTCACAAATTTGGCTCAATAATTGCTGCTCTGGACAATACATTTGTTTCTGTATTTATTATTATATATGAAATTTCAAGTACCTATCATACTTTGTTACTCATGACATTATTGTGTCGTCAATTCAAGAAATTCCATTATTTCAAAAATCAATGACTGTCAATGATAAAACATTGAATTTGGAAAGACTGCGGAAAAAAGTTATATATATTTCAGTGTCATAAAATATTGTTTCAACACTGTGCAAGATGTCAAACAGCATTGTGATCGCGGCTTGATTGATGATAATTCTCATAATTATTTCAAGTAAATGGGGCCTAGTGCAGTGCAGATTAAATAAAATGGGGCATGCAGGATGTATGTATGTATAACTCGGTAACGCACCGCGCATCTAACTGCTGCACTCGAGAGCTCTGGCGAGCAGCAGCAGCGTTAAATTATCATCAACTAATATAGCCATTCATTTTCAACAATAAAGTTGGGATATTTAACGAGTTGTGTACTTTCGAGCTTTCGAGATTAAAGCGAGCTGCAATAGAATTGGACCTGCTGTATGTTGTAGTAGCACCGATAGGGCTTCTTCCCCGCGCGGGCCCTAGCTAGCTGCGCTATGCACTACTACTATTACACGTCCCCGCCGACTGGCTGCACTTTTGTGTACTCTCTCTCTCTGATGATGCATTTTCTCTCCTTCAATTGAAAATACCCTGCTGCAATTTCCGTCAACCCTTAACTTTTTTGCAGCTCATAAATCTCTCTCTCTCTCTCTCTCTCTCTCTCTCTCTCTCTCTCTCTCTATATATATATATATATATATATATATATATATATAGAAAATATTATGTTCTGCCTATACATATATAGTACATATATAGCCAATACATTGAAAAGAATGCCCGATCAACACAAACATATACGTATCCTTAAGTTTAGCGCGAAAGAGGGAAACTAGAGTTAGTGATGTTGTCAACGTCTTGTCCGACCAAACATTCAAATATATTATAATATACTTGATTATGTAACAGGGTAATTCCATATCAGATTTAAAACTGAAATTTTAATATCCTCGAAAATTTTTTCTAGCATTCTTCAGAGCAAAATAATCGAAACGCATTTTTTGTTTTTCTGAGAGTGATATTTTTTCAGAGTTATGATTTTTTAAACTTTCGGATGTGAAAAAAACGGAAAATTGTCAATCATCCATTATTCAAAAAATAATCAAAGTAACAAAAAAATTCCTGGGTATAAAAGTTTTCGAATCGTATGAACTTTCCGTAAAAATATTAATAAAAAAACTTGTTCTGCAATTTAACCTGAAAAATATTCAATTGTTATAAACAAATACGATTTTTTAAAAGTTGGACCCTTTTTTTCTTGATTTTGTGGTCTCAGTATATGCATAATGTGTAAAAAAAGTTGTGTGAAATTTTTGGAGTGGCCCTGTACATAGTTTTCGAAATATTCGAATCCATACAGAGCGCGGACCAGATTTTTCTCACTTCGTGAGGCGTGCACGTGTAGTTGGCTGGTCAGCGCTATGTATAATTTGAATATTTAGAAAATTATGTAGGGACCAACTAGAAAAATTCAACACAATCTTCCTTACGCATCTGTGAATATTTTGAGACTTAAAAATCGAAAAAATAACACGTCGAACTTAAAAAAAATCGTATTTGTTTAAAACAATTGAATATTTTGCAGGTTCAATTATAGAAAACATTTTTTATTAATATTTTTACGGGAAGTTCATACGATTCGAAAACTTTTAATATTAGGAATTATTTTTACCTCCATTATTTTTTGAATAATCGATTATTAAAAATTTTCCGTTTTTTGTTTTTTTCAAATTCGAAAGTTCAAAAAATCATTTGAAAACAGGGATCTTGAGCCACTACGTTATAAGGTCTAATCCGGATCGGACCCTGTAACGCTTAAAAGGTCCGGTCCGTTTTCGGACCCTTTAAAAACTTGTATAAGGTCCGCTCCGGGTACGGACCCGATAACGTTTATCGGGTCCGGACCCGGACCGGACCCTCTAACAATATTAAAAGGTCCGGACCCGGACCGGACCTTTCAAAATTTTTTGAAGGTCCGCTCCGGGTCCGGACCCGATAAAAGCTTACCGGGTCCGGACCCGGATTGGACCTTATAATGTTGTTAGAGGGTCCGCTCCGGGTCGGACCGGACCCTTTAATTGGAGCGGCTCAAGATCTCTGTTTGAAAATATAATTTTCCAAAAAATAAAACGTATCGATTACTTTGCTCTAAAGAATGCTAGAAAAAATTTTCGAGGATATTAAAATTTCAGTTTTAAATCTGATATGGAATAACCCAATAATATTATAGTATATCATGTGTGATAGAATGATTATCTCTCTCTCTCACTCTCTCTCTCTCTCTCTCTCTATGTGATGGAATAATAATTGTTGATTCGTGCATATGGAAAGCGGGCAGATGTAAAAAAAAGAATGTAAATTTGTCCAAGGGGATCGTAGTTCTGTACAATATTAGGCAAAAAAAGTCTGTACTGATGAGAGTGTGCAGTCTCCTCACCCGAATTCGAATTGAAGACGAAGGCGATGCGATGATAATCCAATATAGTGGCTCATGCTCTTTGGGAAAAGGCCCTCGCTTCCGGGAGTGAGAAAAAAAAGTAGGCCGGCGATTCGCGGCGAAACATGACATACGCCGCTGCAGAAGGTAATTTCGCACACTGCACGCGCGACGAAAACTGCAGTGCACAACAACAACAGCAACAATAACAACAACAACAACAACAACAACACTTTGACAGAGAGACGAGGAAACTTGAGAAAACTGGCACACTGCAAGGAAATAAGTGAAACACTATTCTCAGAAGCACTCGAAAGTGTCGTCGTAAAAGTCGTCGCTGGCAGTCGATGGTATTATGACGGAAAGCAAGTCGAGGTAGAATATATATGAAAATCTAGTTGAATGTTAGGTAGAGGAGTTGGAAGAGGTCCATCGTCTGGCGCGTATCGATTTTGCCGGCGTAGCTGTAGAGAGACGTGGTGGCAGCGGAGCTAGGAGCAGAAGCAGAGCAGAGGAGGCTGCTGCTGCTGTTGCCGCTGCTACTGCGAGGTGTGTGTGGAGATGAAAATTTCACTTTGCCTCACTGAGCTGCACTGCAGAGCTGTTGGCCCGCGATAAACAAAAAGTCTCTAACTGACTTGATTACGGATCGAGGGTAGCAGTAGGGCGGGCCCCGGCAGCACTATGACTCGGCGGGGGGGCACGTGCGAGAGTTCCATCAGACGGGCCGTCATCATCCTCAACATCACTTTTAATAATGAATTGCCGCAGTTGCACGGGCAAGTTGCACTAACCACACGACAACTTAATTTCAAGTCTTTCAAAACGTATCTACCGCCGCTCGGTGGCCCAGCTCTGCCCACCTCGGCAGATCGAAAGAATCTACAACAGACTGCTACTACTCACTGCTATTGACTGAAACTGACTGAAACTGACTGAAACTGAATGAAGAGCAATGAAGAGTAGTCAGACTCTGAGTCTGACTGACACGCGCGGACCAGACGGACCATACCACAGCAGACGACAGTTTAGGACATACTGCTCTTGTTGACTGGTCTGGTGCATACTGCTGCCGCAACTGACCGCTGCTATCAGCCGCTATGCACTCGATATATATACTTGATCGTATTTTATACTTGATAGTACAAGTCTAAGTACAACAGAGAGCAGTAGAGCACGCGCATGGATTTGGAGGGAGAACAGACGTGGAAAAAGAACTACAGCGAATAAGAGGGAGAGCATGCGAGCGAGGTGGAGCGATTGCCAACAGCTTGTGCAGGTATTCACAGCTGGTATATGTATGTACAGTACAGCAGCTGTGTGTACAGTATGTAGGTAAGTAACGGGTGTAGGTAAGACTGCAAGCAACTTGGATTGCCAATCGCCGCGAATTACCATCCACGAGCAACAAGTGTCCATGAGCTCGTCTATAATAAGCAATAATAAGACTATTATAGGTACTCTAGCACGGTCACACGTAACCACGTGGGATGACGGCGATGGTAAGGCCGCGATTCCGATTCGAAATTCCAGTGATATCGATACTCAAAAACTCGAAAAAACAAGACTTCGAGAGTAAATAAATCAATTGAAAACTCTCGACTATATGCTTTGAAAGTTGTTCATTATGCAGCTTCACTCCAATGTATTATTTATTCATAGTTTATGCTGGCAAGAGCAGCTAGAAAAATAGTAGCTGTAAAATATAGTATAGTAAAAAGAAGTATACTGCATGATAGCCAAGCATGCGAGATATATTGCAAACATTTTGATTCATTGTTGAATTTTGAAGTGTACTGTGAAAACGATCGTCTCTAACTCTAGAAGTGACTTAATTGAAGAGAAAAATTGAAACGAAAATTGAGGAATTAATACGAGCAATCATCGGCATTTCGTAGATAGTTTTATTGTGTCCCTTACAGACTGCTGCAGCACATCAACCGTTTTTCCGAGAGATATCTCAAAAATGAAAGCATATGCATCTGCCCGGAATGATTCAAAGATCATCTCGGGCATGCATGCATGCAACGAAAAATTGCGCAATTTAGCACAATTAATAGCTCGGCTCGCATGGTGAGCTCGATAATTATTTCGAAGTACAATAATAATTGAGCACTTTCGAACAAAAGTTTGTTGAAGCGAGATTGTATATAATAATAATAAAATCGTATAAATAAATGAAGCTGGTCATTAAGGATAGAGAACTTTATAAGGGTTCAATATACAATTGGGATCCATGAGCTTTTTCATTTGTCGCATGAGCTCGATGGCTGAATGGTCTTTGCTGTAGCTAAGGTACTGCGTCTTTTTGAATCCGATACCGTGCTCGGCGCTCACGCTGCCCCGTAACCTCGAGACGTACTCGAAAATAAAAGGCTCCAGTTTTGCGGCGATTTCGGGCTCGTACTCCCTAGTGGCCACCTGAGCGTGCAGGTTACCGTCACCTTTGACAAACCCCATTTTTCTCTCGTATTATAACGCATGTATCATAACGTCTGCAGATGCCAATGCACAATAATTGAAGGAGGATCGATGAATGTTTATTCACCAGAATTGCATAATCTCAAATCAATTGCGTGAGATGATGATAAATATAATAACTATTAATAGATGATGCTGAAAAATGCTCTACAATATACACATTATATTATGTACTTGATATATATATAATACGTCGAGAGAGATGAAAATAGATAAGAAAAGAGCTGGATCGAGTCTGCTAGCTGACGGGAGAATCGATAAAAAGACGAGTTGACTTTGGAGGCCGCGAGATGGCCCTGCAGCCACTACTTGTGGCAGGGCTTGTCGTATAACGAGCATAACGAGCGTTAAACCATTATCTTTATTATTAAGTTGTGTTATGAGTTGCTGCATGTTGCATGCCAAGCCAAACAATGGCAAGCAATGCCAAGTCTTGGCCTGCAACGTCGCCCACAACGACGACAATCTGCAATCAACTACGCTCACACATTTCGGACTACACGCATGTTGAACTGCAGTTTAAATCTAAAATTGGACTCTTCTGGGCGGCAGGCGCGGCAGCTTATTCATCCCCTTTCGTCAGCTATTCTTGCCGAGTCTGCAACGCTCTCGAAAGCAAGCTATAGCTTAATGGCTATGCCCTATAGGGTCTGATAGGGACTATAGGGAGGAGGAAAGGCTTGCTGCAGGTATCGAGCGCTTTCATCGCCCGCCCTATTATACATATATGTATAACGTACATGATATATAATGTACGTTATACATGCAGTAATTACATAACCGTCGAGCCCCACCTTCCCTTTGGCACAACCGAATCAATTAATTATTGTCATTAACGCTCGCGGCATTCGAACGCGCCATTCTACATTATACCTATACACTGCAACAACTCTACAACAACTACATGATGATTTACTTGAATGGACTCTGAAATTCCCTCTCCCTATTGGCTATTATGGCTATTACGGCTCGCCCCTATCTCATGATAATATTACGGCTATATATGTATGTATTACATTATACAGTAGTGTATATATACAACTTTTTTCCATTATCAGGATGACTTGATGTTTAAAAAGCGATGGAGAAATGCATGCAACATTCATGAAAACATCGTCAAGGCAATCTTGGACTGGTGCAAATTGGATGCTCGTTGCAAGGCAATTAGTTATTGCCGATGTGAATAGTCGAGAGTAGTCGTTTCTTTTATATTATAAAAAATCTAACACTCTGCAGGAGTATAAAGAATTATGATAATCAAGACTTACCCAGGTGACCGAAGCCACTGATGTGAGAGACGCGGGGGTCTTGCAGACGCTCGCGCAAGGCATCGATGAGCTTGTAAAAGTACGGCAGAGGCAGGGACAGGTCGTACTTGAAGACGTAGCCTTCGTGCAATACGGCGCTCGCGATGTTCTCCCTCAGGGCCCACAAATTCTTTAATTTCGACGTCAACATTAGCCATTATTGTTATTCATAACTATGCACTTGACTTTTGATTACAATAATATTTTTATACTACCGCCATTCCTCGCAATTAAAAACCTTCATTAATTGAGCGCGCGCACAATGAAATTTTATCATGTTGTGCTGCAGGCTCTGCGCCTTTTCACTACGTAGTGTCATGATATTTTTTTATATCAATTATACCTTCATTTTGGAAGGTTCCGAGGAAAGCGTGCCGTCCTTGACGAGATTTTGGGCCATGGCCTCTTGGACAAAGGCGTTCATCTTGTCCTGGTCATGGCCCATGTGGCTGCCCGAGGTTTCGACGATGGCGTAGAATTTTCGGCTCTCGTCATTGAGTTTTTGCTGCTGCTGCTGCTGCTGCTGCTGCTGCTGCTCGAGAGGATTCGTCAAAAAAAGGTGTTTCGTGCACAAACCCACCGCGTCCTCGTCCATGACCTCAAACGACGAGAGAATTTCTCCGAGTTGTTTTTTCGCAAGCTCGTATGTCTTGAGCACGTCCTCGAACGTGTCTAAAGCTGCAACAGTGCAATAAATGGACATTCAATACATGTCGCAAATTATCCCAATATTAGAGACTTTCGTCGTTAGTCCTTACTAACGTCATTTTCCCATAATTGCACCAAATTATATTGCAGCGTTTCATGCTTATGAATTTCAATTAAATATCCAATAAGTCAAAGGATCTGCAGGCAATCATCAAAATAACCGAGTTTTCAAACTGCCACGCACAATTCGTCACGTTCTTTTTTAACTGTCAGAAACTGCACTGATTTTATGTGGAATAAGGAATAATAATTAAAGTTTATTCCAACATTGAGAAACTCGATATACCATAGCGTTGGAATTTTTTGGCATATATCCAGTGTTCATTTGGTTACACATAATATTGCTATCTCCTATACCGCCATCAGGTTTCCCTGCATGCGAGTGTATAATGGCGCGCGTCAATCGCTATGGCGATGATGCGTTATATATAATAACTATAATAAAGTTGAAAAGAAATATAGATGAAAATCAACTGCGATAATTGTATAATAATCGCGATAATTAGTTGAAGTAGAATAATAATAATAATAATAACCAAGGAAAGCGAGGTTGATGGCGCGAGGGAGAGTGGGGCATTGAATGGCGAGCTTGGTGACGACCCCGAGAGTGCCCTCAGAGCCGATAAAGAGATGCTTGAGATGGTAGCCGGTATTGTCCTTCTTGAGGGTGTTGAGGCATCGGAGGACCTGGCCGTCGGCCTTGACGGCCTCGAGGCCGAGGACGCTGCCGTGCAGGTTGCCATAGCGGAGTAGGCGAAGGCCACCAGCGTTGGTCGAGACGCAGCCACCTATGAGGCAGCTGCCCTTGGCCCCCAGGTCGAGGGGCATCATCAGGCCGTGCTCCTGGAGGCGCGTCTCAAGAGCCTCGAGGACGCAGCCCGCCTCGCAGACGAGGCTGCCCGCAAGTTCGTCGACCTCCAGGACCTCGTCCATCAGTCGCATCGACAGGACTATCTCGTCGAAGACGGGTACGCTCCCCCCTACCAGGCCTGTGTTGCCGCTCTGCGGGCACACCGCTAGCTTCTTCTCATTGCAATACCTCAACACCGCCGACACCTCCTCCGTCGACGACGGTCGCACAACCAATCGACTGCACCCTGTAACGTGCACCCGCAATAACGCTTCTCATACTTTATTATATATCATACCCGCGGCCCTCCCCCCTCCCTCATACATACACTTTACATACTTTTACAATTATTCATACCCAACTCATCGTATCATTATACCATAATTATCATGAATATCATCATAAAAAAGACATGATCCTTCACTTGATCGGTTATATATATCGACCCTAGCTAGCTCGAACACTATTCCACAAAAGCCTTGAGATATATGAGCAATATAACAAAAAACTACCCTTGCATCTTTTACATTCGTTAATATACGTTAATATAGTGAATTTCCATTTTTCAAGATTCTCAAAAGCTTGCAATTATATGCATAATATAATAATGCTATTCTCACAGAAAATATATGACGTAACGCAGGCGGGGCCAACAGCTTACATCCATGTCACACTTGTTAACAATTTAACGACTACCCTGAGTGGCGGGCGGGTGCTCTAATCGCGTGACGTAAGACGTGTCCGACCCCTTATAATCAAGTTATTAGAATTAATTCAAATCGAAAGTATCGAAACTCGGCGGCCATCGATGAATACGTCAAGTGCGCTATATTTCACGTCGGGGTCATCCATGTATTACGTCATCGCCCTATATAATAGGAAGGAGGGAGCGGTTACTCAATGATGGCGCTCGATGTTTTAGATGCAAGAAAAATGACGGTGATGAAAAATTTCCAGAATTCGAATTATTCGTGTTTATACGTCATCGAATGTTGATATTCATAGTGTTGATTTACATATGATGAACAGTTGAAAATTTTCTCAAAATGCAGACATTTTTCAGACTTATGCATGGTTCAATTCTTAAATTATTTCACTCAATTTTCCGATTTTTGACTCATTTTTCACATTTGCAGTCACTGCAATTTCATACTTTTCACTGGCTTTTCTTACTTTCTATCTACTGCATGCGCAGTATGGATTTATAATATGTCAAGTCAGTGCGTGATATTGTGAATAATGTTTCCTGCAGTAGAAAGTATAACTAAATGTTTATAGATACAACTGAATATAATGCAATAAAATAAATTACAAACATTCCATTGGATTATAATATTCAATTCCGAGTGAAATGTCTCGCTTCTGTCGAGTTGCAGGATTTTCGCTCATTCAGCGAGCGCAATTTCCTCTCAATTATTGTGAATTACTTTGGAGAAGTTGACGCCTCGCGACTTCATAATCATTTAAACATGACAAATAATGGCTATATACGTCGGCCCTGTAAAACTGAATTACTGCAGATGCTTGATGCACACATTATACGTGTGTATGTATATTATTATACTCAAGTATAATAATATACACTACAACAGAGATATTATAATTGTGCATTTGTAAAACGCGCGATGATGCTTGTTCGAGTGCGCTGCGGCTATAGCTGATGCATGCAGGACGTACTGCACGAGTATTGGGAGGTGTTTCTGCTGCTGCAGTTATATATTATTTCTACAATAAATAAATAATTTTAATTTGTAATTGTGGCACCTCGGACCATTCGAATCCAGTCGATGTTGTACTGATCGCACTCTTCAGGGTCAGTGACAACGCGCTTTGACCCGAGTAATCTGGTGAAATGATTGACGTGCTCATCGGTCAAGCGCGCGTAAGGCCCACGCTCGACCTTGTAGCGCACCGAGGTCAACTCAGGCGTTGTCCTCGAGGAGCACCTCCGTAGGTTCCATTTCTGATGCATGGACAAGGACCCCCCCGCTGCCGTTGCCGTTGCTGTTGCTGTTGCACCAGGTGACTTGACGCCAGCAAGTCTTCGGCTCAACTTCCCCGTCAGTAGCTGCAGCGTCAACATTTCCCTCAGCTCTTTTCTTCACGGAATACACAATAGTATAACATTATTTACATTACGCTTTTCGAGTATAAGCGCGAGCCGCGCACGAGTTAAATATTATACTTGAAGGATCAAACTCGACTAAATAAATCATATTAATGCCAAAGAAACGGACGATTCGTGAAACTATTACTGGTTGACGCCATGTGGAAACAAAGAGCACAACTATAATAATATACATAGATGATCTGCGCGATATGATGATTGAAAGCCGAGTAAATTCCATCGAATTTGAAAGGTCGAGCTAGGCGACCAAAAGAAGGCAGGTAAATAAATCTATAATAGCCTCGCCCGAGCGGCTTGTAATCCTATATCCATAATACTTCAGGGGGTTCATAAATCAGGAGAGAGAAAGAGAGCGTTATATCAAGTGCAGTGTGTGTGTGTGTGTGCGAAAGAGTGATAGAGATAGAGAGATAGATAGATAGATAGATAGATAGATAGATAGATAGATAGCTAGATAGATAGATAGATAGATAGATAGATAGATAGATAGAGAGAGAGAGAGAGAGAGATTCTGTCGTAGCAGGGACGTATACTATAGCTGAGATAACTTGATGGGAGCGCATGCAGACATTCCTCTGCAATGATTATTATGTCTCAAACA
>JAPYZK010003506.1:0-24308 GCA_030522785.1 Platygaster equestris | reverse complement strand
TGTTAGGTTCATGTAAACCGTTTATGTCAATCGTATACGTAAACAGCTTACACAAATTTGACGTAAAATTCGTGTAAACTTCATATTATACAGTTCAGGCGGACAGCTTACACGAAGTTTATGTAAACTTAATGTTAAAAGTTTACGTGAACATAACCTCAATGTGGACTAAACTCCAGATTTAGAGTCAGTTTACATAAAGTTCATGTAAACTCCGTGTAAACAGTGCGTAAACACGTAAACATGTGCGTATCACACTGTTTACATCGTATGTGCAAAGTGTGTAGGTAAGCATGTCTATTAGGGTAAGATGGATAAGACCGTTAATTCTGGACTACGCATGCGCTGCAGAAATCGCATTGGTTAGAATATCATCAAATGTGAACTATGTCCTGAACGTTCGAAGCCTCATTTACATAAATGATCGTTCTTATTTTTTTTGTAGATTGTATGTATCTCGAGTTACAGTCGTTTGAAGAAATTTGCGTCTCTTTGATGTAAACATGTTCTATCAGGGGTTCTATCAGGGAAGTCTACGCATATTCCTTAGTTCTTTCACGAAACACCGATGATATTATTGGAGGACTTACCAATTTTCGCCATTATTTTCTACTATAGGTGCCCTTTTACCGAAGAAAACACTCACCTGAAACATACAAAAACAGAAAGGAAATTAATTTCGCTGACGATTCACTGTTGCTTGGTAAAATTCCGGCCCCTAACAACTCCGAAAATTCTATAATAGTTCACGACTGAAAAATAACGAAAACATAACACTTCTTAGAAGAAGAAACCGTAGTTTATGATCATTCTATCAAGTTGCGATATTCATGTTATTCTACACACTGAAATAAATGTTTCGTCGTCTGTTTCTACTGTGAAACTTGACATAAAAATTAGGGTTAGGAAGTTATTCGATGATTATCGATAAGCGGAATATTATAAACTATCGATAATGTGAATGCTTAACAATAATTATCGATAATTTTCGTGTTCCCACAAAATGTTGTTGACATTTTCATGCTTTGAATACGTGAAATATAAAACTTTGAAGTATGAAAGTCTGACATTTCCGAATTCTGAAATTCAATAGCTCCGAAAATTCTCATTTAATCATTCGGAGACTTGAAGAAATCGGGGATTTCGATTCCAAATTTTTGAATTCAAATTCGAAAAACAGAAATGTTCAAAAACTGGAAAATCCAGAACTCGAAGATCTAAAAATTCGAAACTTCAATTACATCAATTTTTTGATTAGACACGCAAATTGAAAAATTTCCGAATTCCAACTTTTCGAAATTCTAACATTAGAAGGAATCAAATTTGCAAAATTCATTTTCAAAGTTCGGAAAATTTTGAAGATACAAAATTTCAAGACTCAAAATTTCAAAAATTTTACATTTTCAATTCGATTTTTAACTCTCGAATTCAGAACAGCTTAAAAATTTGGATTCGTCAATTCAAGAACTTGAAATGTTAAAATTCTGAAGTTCTCAAATTTCGAAATAAAAATATGAAATTTTTCGATTTTTCATATCAAAAATACCAAATTCAAAATTCGAGAATTCAATCGAAGATCAAAATTCTGTAAATATATCAAAAACTCGGAATTTTCAAATTGTAAAATTTCTGATTCTGAAAATTCTTAGAAAACATCCAAAGTGTCTACATTTTTTAAGATTAAGAATTTTAGAAACCGAAAAAAGATCGAAAAAATTGAAACTTCGAAAACTTTGGAACTCAAAATTTCATACATCACACTTTTCAAATCGATTTCGAATTATCGAATTCGATACAGCTCAAAAATTCGGATTCGTAAATTCAAGAACTTGACAACTTGGAAATTTGATTTGCCTAGTTCTCAAATTTGGATGTAAAAATTGGAAATGCTGTAGTTTTTCATATTTCAAATGTATAATTCAAAATTCAAGAGTTCAATCGAGAATCAAAATACCGTACATTAAAAACTTGAAATTTGTAAATTGTCAAATTATGTATTCTCAAAACTCTCGAAAAACATGCAAAGTGTCAAAATTTTCAAAACTGAAGAGTCTCAAAGATCGGACAAACTGGAAGTTTTCCTCGATTTTGAATTTTGTAGCCTCGAAATTGATAATTCCAAAAACTTAGAAAAACCTTCGGAATTCAAAAACTAAAAACTCGAGAATATCGAAGAAGAATAAAAAATCTAACGTCTGAATTTTTTGACGCGACCATAAACAATCATAAAAGCTATAACCTGAAGAATTAGAATTCGGCTATTAGAGAATTGAATGGAGTAATCGATAACTATCGATATTTATTTTATAATCGACAACTCATACAGCTTATCGATAATCATCTACAACATTCCTCAACGATAACCCCATCCCTACTGAAAATCCCATTCCACTTCCGTCCTAACCCTCTCTAACACCCCCTCACCCACCCAAAAAAAAAAAAAAAACAAAAAAAAAAAAAAAAAAAAAAAAAAAAAAAAAAAAAAAAAAAAAAAAAAAAAAAAAAAAAAAAAAAAAAAACACCCATCTGCAAAAAAGTCTCCAAAATCCCCCAACCCGCCAAAACCGACGCAAATCCTCAAAACCAAATCCTTAAACTCCATCTCTTCTCGCGATTCGACATATCCGGCAAACAACGCAAGGAATTAAATGCGGGCTCCTCGATCGTGGGAAAAGTTTTCTGAAAGATTTTTCGTGAACGACGCGCCACCCTTATACATTATTGTCTCGAAATCCCCCCTCCCCGCCCGATCTCCCTCGGAAGAAATTCCCCTGTAGATATCGGAGCCAGGGAATTTACTTAGCGCGATAAAGGGAAGATTTAGGGATCATTATCCGGACGAATTTATTCGGGCGCCCCGTTTTTGTTTTGTTCGGCCCAGGCGCGTTAAGGATCGGAGATAATTCGCAGATTGAATCGCGAGAGCAGGAGGTATTTCGCAGGGCCGCGAAATATTTGGCGCGATAAAGCGCGGCCCCCGGGAAGGGCTAAGCGCCGGGGCCCCTTTGGGACGCGCTGTCTGAAACGAACGCCGCCGGCGGCGCTTCTTTGAAAATTCTTGGAGAACAGCGGGGGCAGCATCTCGCATTTCACTCGCGAGAGGCTGTCCCTCTTCGCCCCGGGATTTTAATTAAAATGGTCAAGATTCTCGCGGATTATGCACGCTCGGGGAATTTCTTCATAATACTCGCGTGTGACGTTTTGAGATTCATCATGGATTCAGACTTTGGGATCGATATTGATGACAGGTCCGCGGTCAAAAGGGGCTAACCGACGTTTTTGGAATTTTATAAAAAGACGGGAAAATTACTCCTGGACGCGTCAGAAGCGCGTTTGTGGAAGAAGTGTGATGAGATTCCTAATCTTTCGCGGTATCTACCCTGATCATTATTAATATTGTTTAAATCTTAGCTAACATTAGGAATGATGATAATAATGATAATTGATTTCCACGGGTATATACCCTTCAGAAGAGACTATATTTAAATACATAGTGGCATCCATTGTATGAAGTTTTAAAATTGATATTAAAAAATGATAAATCAACATGCAGAAAGTATAGAATAACATAATATATGTACAGACTCGTGAGACTTAATGTAAGAATGAAGATATATAATGAACTATTTCCATTCACTATGAAAATATCCCGACATTTGTAGTCTATTTGAGAGTATTAACATTAACCTGTTCTTAAACTGTACATATGAAGAACTAAAGGTAGTAGTCAAGAAACGGTGCCAAGTCATTTCCCTCCCTCAAAATCTTCATCATTGTTTTATTTTTCCTATATATACAGTTCGTTCGACTCATCACCGTGTTGATTGTTAAATAATCTCGTTGCTCTATGTCTAAGATTTCTATTTGGCACCCGATAAGACACCAACGAATAGATGTCAGGACCGAGGTCAGGACTCTGTATTCGACCGTTAGGCATTAACTTGAGTCTACGGAGTCCATACGATAAATGAATATTCAAGGATTGGTCTTACTAAAGGGTAATAAAGCACTCTGTACATAGACGGACTATAGAAATAAGAACTTATTCCATTACTAAAATCAAGCTTTTGAGTGGCTTTACTGGCTATAGTACTAATATGGATGTCAAACGAAAAAATTGAGTTAAAAACCATGATGATGAATTCGTTTCAAATAATAACTTTTCAAGCATATGCGATACTTATGGAAATTTGTATTGATAATTCAAAGCCAGAAACAATGTTTCCGAACCAAATAAAAAAAAAAAAAAAAAAAAAAAAAAAACGAAAATATCAACGAATTGTCATATAGTAAGATGACGATTGTCGGCCGGAGTAGTGCTGCGAAAAACTCGATAACTATCGAAAACTATTGACAGACCATCACTATCGTGTAAGTATCGACATATAACTGTCGATACTATAACATATTGCGACAATGGTCAGTCACGAAAACTGTACAAAAGAGCTTCTCTTAGTCTGTTGATGGCCGAACGGCATGAATTAAATTTTCCGGTGCATACCGAGCTCCGCTAATCCGACCCAAAAACGACCTTTTTTAACCTTTTTTACCCGAAAAGAGAGTTTTAGAAATGATTAATGACTTTCTCGTACATAAATAAGCGTGAACTGCGGGTTCAGCAGAAAATCCCAAAAAAAGGAAATGAATAAGTAAGAAATAAAAAAAAAAGTGAATTCTTTTTAAATAAATAAAAAAATAAATGAATAAAAAAGGAAATCAAACCACAAGTTCCTAAGGATTAGTTAAAAAATTATTGATTGTTAATCAACAATTTTTTCGATTGTTATTGAACAATTTTTTTGATTATTAATTAATTGAAACTTAACAAATTTCTGAATTGTTATTCAATCATTAACAAATCCGAGCTAAAGCAAGTATTTTCCTGTGGGTAAGTGATAAGACAGGCAGAAAAGTTTAGAAACGGCCTGTATTTATAAGACATACGTTTGACAAATAAAACTTGGTCAATTGTTTTGTTTAAGTACTGTTCAAATATTTTTTCGAGATATGAACGGTCATGCCTCGACTTGGCGGACGGTTCATTCATGATGATGGAATTGATTTTAGCGTACGAATCTATCTGAACGTTTTTAATACATTCGATGAAAGTATGAATATTTGGGTGGGGGGACACGAGTTTTCTAAAGAACCGCACCTAACCTAAAGTAATAGGTTTTCTGTTAATCAGGGGGCAAGCCCCCCCCCCCCCCCTACGCCTCCGTTACCTCCTACCCACAAATAACTCCTCGACTTTTATACATTTTAGTCAATTTACACATTTTACAGTTTGGTTTTCTGATAATCGGGGGGCAAGCCCCCCGAATCCCCCCATTAACGCCCCCGTCAACAATAATAGTTCTTACCAGGCCTGGCCCAAATGAAATTTGCACCAAATCTGAGATGCATTTATGATGCATTCGCGAATTGGAAGAAAGGATGGACTGCTCAAAATCCGACACGATTTTTTTGGGCATGTTCCGAAATTCACACTCATTCAAGAAAATCTCATTAATCATTCCTCCGGACCCTCTCTTATCTCTTCGGAAAGAGAAAAAAAATTGTTGTTTTAGGGTCGGATTAGCGGAGCTCGGATGCCACCAATTTTCCACTTGGCGCTATGGAGGGGGGAATATTAATGAATGTTTTTCGATAGTTCTCGATAATTTGGCTGAACTACCGATAACTATCGATAGTTCTTGCTATCGATTTTTCCCAGCCCTAGAGTTCGCAGTTCGAGAGAGAGGGGGGAGAGGGTCCATGGAAGTTTTGTGGTCACGAAAGGGTTTTTGCTGAAGAGCCAATCAATCAATCCACAGGCGTACAATTTTCACAATGAGATGTCCGAGCGAATTGCATTAACCTACAGACATACATAACTTATCCATGCGTGCTTGCATGAGAGATGTAACGGCGCTCAGGAAATGGTTTCGCTGTCATTTCATTTAATTTTGGCCGAGTGTTAAATGAAAAGATTTCATCAGCGGGGGGACGGAAAGTACCCACGAAGTGATTCGTATGTTTTAGTCTATTCATTATTATTTTTCGAGGTAATTTTATACTCCGCGACGTTAAGTGAGTTTTATTTATACAGTCATTTGGAGGCAATTAACAGTTACTACTGTTTTTTAAAATGTTTTCTATCCTCTTTGGGACCCTCTTCATGATTTTCTACACGTGTTTAGCCGTGGTTCCAATTGCAAACAATGGTAAATTCCATGAATTTTTATGAATTTTGCAATTTCAAGGCATTTTGAAGTTTTGGGAAATCTGGAAGCTTTTAAGAAATATATTTGTTTCATTACGAATTATAAAATTCCCAAGTTGCAAAGAATTCCAAAATTTTAAAGTTTTTAAAGTTTCAAAGTTTCCTGACTTTCAAGTTTTCCAGTTTCATAGAATTTTCATGTTTTTGAAGGATTAGAAATTTTGTAGTTGGCAAACTTGTAATGTTACCGACATAAAAAAACATTCAATTTATATAAAATCCTGCACATTTTAAAATATCGACTTCCCAAAATTTCAACATTAAAAATATCAACAAATTCTCCGAAATCACAGAATATATTCTCCAGTACCTCGCAATTTGAAAATATCCCCATGAATTCTCGAAAATTTTAGATCACCAGTTATCGAAAATTTAAAAACTCGATACCAACATAACCGATCCGCTTTTCAATCTCATACCTCCCCCCGAAAAAAATGTCCGGGTCTGTCTTATCTCCCTCGAAATCTATCAACGTCATTTCCGAACATCTCCAACCAACAAATTACCTCGCGCCTGATTCCACCCGTATCAAGTTTTTCCCGTCCCACTAAAACTCGCCGTTTCTCGCGTTTTCAGGGCCTGAATAAAATTTCGATCGAGGAAGAAAAAAAACTGGTATGCACCGTCGTCGGTCTTTGACTAGAACACGATCCGCGCGTTTATTGTACGACCGCCGAGACGGACAGATGTACAAACGCGAGTGGAAAACCGGTCGTGTTGATGTAGCTGCCGTCGCGAATCGCTATAAAAATATCCGCCATTGTAAGGGACGCCTAAACTCGTAACGGTCCTTCGCGAGCGCCATTCACGCTCCCTTTTCATCCACGGATTTTTATTGCGCGCATTGACGATGCAATTTTTCTCGAGTACGTTCATTTCGCTTCTTTCGCACCTCGCTCACGGGCTTCGATCAACTTTCCAATTTCCCGAGGACAATGAGGGGAGGACGAAAAAATAGCGGGGGGGAATCTTGGGATATGGGGTGGTGCTAGATTGATAGGGGTGAAGGTCGTGAGGGGGGGGGGGGTGGGGGGGGGGGTGGGGGGGGGGTGGGGGGGGTGGGGGGGGGGGGGGGGGGGGCGGCGACCACAAAATATTTAACAACAATAATGATAATAATGATACGAGTGACGTTACAATGATTTTCGACATCATTTCCCAACCCTCAGAAGGGGCGATCGCCCCCTCCCATATTTTGCCATTGCTGGAAATGTGTGAATACTTGAAGCTTGTGATTTTTCTCACTTTAGACATGTCCTGGTTCAGTAAGTGGACTGAGAGTTGTATAACCACATGTACACGGAGAACACAGTAGGGTTGCCTTAACCACATAAATATTAACATTTGCGCCAAACGTAGATATGGTCGTACCAATCATAGATATGGTTGTACAAACCACATATGTGGTTGGCACGAATGTTACTATTCATATCGTTGAGGCAACCATAATGTTTTCTCCGTGTATAACAGATTTTCTCGTAATCTCATTATTTAGACAAAATCTACATCTAAATAAAAACCAAATCTACATCAAATCTTGATTCAAATTTAGTGGTTTTGCATCTATTCGAGTTTTACAGTTCATTTTAAAGTTATGTTGCCATTAATAGTTCGTGCTATTTTGGTTGAATGGATTTTTCATTGTTTCTTGTAAATTTTATAACGTTATAGACTTTGGTAATATTCAGGAAAATCTGAATGTAATCTAAATCTACATCGAATCTTGATTGAAATTCAGTGGTTTTGCGTCTATCTGAGTTTTACAGTTCATTTCGAGGTTATGTTGCCATTAATAGTTTGTGTTATTCTGGTTGAATGGATTTTGCATTGCTTCTTGTAAATTCTATATTGTTATAGACCCCGAAAATGTCCATTAAAATCTCAATGAAATCGAAATCTACATCAAATCTTGAATGAAATGTAGTGCTTCTGCGTCTATTTGAGTTTGACAGTTAATTTTACGGTTATGTTGCCATGAATATTCCGTGCTATTTTGGTTGAATGGATTTTTTATTGTTTCTTGTTAATTGTATATTGTTATGAACCTTTCAAATGTCCAGGAAAATTTAAATGAAATCTAAATCTACATCAAATCTTAATTGAAATCCACTGGTTTTGCGTTTATCTGAGCTTTACTATTTTAAGGTTATGTTGCCATTAATAGTTCGTGTTATTTCGGTTGGGTGGATTTTTCATTGTTTCTTGTAAATTCTATATTGTTATAGACATTGAAAACGTCCAGGAAAATAGGACGAAACGTCGGTTCATATTTTTGAAAAAAAAAAAAAAAGACACATTGGTTCTCACTAGCTATATTTTAATTCTGTCCCTGTATCTCATTATGTGAGTTGACAGACAGCTCAGAAACCTCATATTTTAGGATTGTCTTTGGAATGTACGTGGTCGGAATCAAATCATCCAACTTGGTTAGAATTCCGCAAAATTGAGGTCAAGATGAAAAGCTTCGAGAAAAGAGCGAGGTGATAATCGCACATCTGCCGCGTCAAGTGGCGGACCAATGGGGTTTTCGGTAATTAATTTTTCTAGCCGTTCAAGCCATTAAGGTGATCGATGAGCCACTATCGAAATCCATTATCACTAACTCATCGCCCGATGAATGAACCAGCAGATGGTGCGCGGTCATTCCTCACTTCCAATCAACTCGTTTTCGAAAATACGCGTAGTTTCGACTTCTTACGTTGCTTGGCTGTAGTTAAATTACGACGTTATCTTATAGTTTGTCTAGATAACCTCTAAATTAAATGTTGTGGGGTCAGTGATGATAAATTTATGATTACGACATAGTTGCAAAAGACTAGATGTGCAATTTTTACTGCCCTTTTAAGTGGAAGATAACGTGTTTTGTTTCAAGTACAAAATCTCTTGAAGAGCCGAAATACTTCGGTTATTTGAATGAGATATATGCATTGTTGAAATAAATCCAGAATCATTGAATTTTTTATTCCAATTTCATAAAGTTGTCTGAAAATCATAGACAGAGATCAGTGAATAATTCTTGATATGATGACGCAATGAAGTCATTTTTTAGGAACAGTTTTTATACTACTTAATTCCACGAAACAAGTGTTTGAACTTCGGAAATTCTGCATTTACTCTACAAAATTCATAAAAGTAATTCGAATTACCACAGAATTCGGACTTTTCAGAGGATTAGGATTCTATACATAGAATTGCAAAAAATCCAAAAAGAACCCCATTGGGTTCTTGTCAAGTTAACAGAGTATGCAAATCATACAAGGTTCCCTGAAGATACACAAGATGATGTGCAAAATGTTGGAACCATGATAAATAATAAGCCATTTTCCAACACAAAATATTTAAATTCAAAATCGTCTTCTTGTAGTTGTAACAGGTACAGAATTAAAATTAAGCCAATGAGGATCAGTGTTTTATTTTCAGAAAATTTTAATCCGACGTTTCGTCCAATTTTTCTAGACATTTCTAAAGTCTAAAATAATATTAAAATTACGAGAAACAGTGGAAAATCCATTAAACCAAAATCACTCGAACTATTAACGGCAATCGAAAATAAAACACACTGGTCATCATGGGCTAAATTTGAATTCTGTACCTATTAATTTTTCAACAATGGATTGTCTCGAGGACAAAATTCGATTCCTTTATTCCATTCTAACCTCGAAACTGGTACTTCACATGTCTTTTTTGGTCAGGGTAGAATATAATCGAGTATGCATCATGAAAAAATTGTTTTACGAGTGCTTTTTACAGTTCTCGGCTTTGCCTTGGATCGTGGACTTGTAATCTGTAAACTTGAAAGAAAATCGCCAAACTATTCGAATCTATTCAACAGGTATCGAAATTTCCTTCTTCAGTACGGAATGATTAATTTTATATTCGCAGAAATATTTCGAAATTCTTGAACAATAAAAGTTTCACGGATAAAGCAAATTTGTGAACTGTTGTCCACATCTTGGAGAAATTTATTTGAAAATGCATAAACATCATTTCAGAAGGAATTATCGAAATTCAAGCAAACTGTCACAAGTTCTGAAAGTCCAAACAATTGTTTTCTAAAAATGCCATAAATTATTCAAATAAAGCCATCTGTATTTTTAAAAATGCATAGAAACCGATAAAAAAACACCGTGAAGATCATTTTCAAAAATTGGGAAATATTCAAAGATAAACAATTTCTCTAGAAAGTCTTCGAGCTTCAGGAAAACTTTGGAAAATTCATGTTTGAACATAAATTCTCCATAAGTTTTTCCGCTAATGATGGGTTTTTGAAAAAATTCTTCTTCTGTCTGCTTGTCCAGTTTTCAGTTCAGAGTATTGACCTTCACCGAAGCTCGTTAAAAAAGCTGGTGCCATATTTTCGTCTTTTTCACGCTCGTTTGTGAGGCTAAAAGAGGAAGTTGGGCTTCGGATTCAATGGGCATCTGTCGAAAACGCGCCGGGGTTTCGCTGATTCTTTGGACCGAAAATGTCATTGTACCCTGATATGTTTACGCTTTTGGTTTGAAGCACAGCGAAGTTGACTTGTACTACTAGATGATGAATTCATAATCTTCCACTAGTTACAAGTAGTAATAAGAAAGCGTAAAAAACTAGGGTGACTAGATGACTTTGTATAAAAAATAAGACAATTTCATAGTTGCAAAATGTTACCCATGTGAAGTCTCGAAAGTTATCAATTTCAGTTTCTTTTTTACTCAACGTTTTGAGGTTATAAGTTTGAATTTCGAAGTTTCAGTACGGAGATTAAGTTGAAGTTGAAAGATAAAGCTTGAAACTTGAAGTTTCTTTCAAATGTATGTTCCCAAGTTTGAAGTTTTAAATTGGAGTTTAGTTTGGAGTTAAAGTTATGAGTTTCTTTTTAATTTACATTCAAAACTTACGAGATAGAAATTTGAAATTCGAATTTGAAATTCCTTTTCTTTTAAGTCTACGTAGAGTTTCGAGTTTTAAGTTACCGAATGATGTTCAAAGTCGAAAGTTCTTCGGAGTTTGAAGTTGAAGTTCAAAGTTTGATGTTGTCAAAATTTCTTTTCTACTTACATTTGAGAGCTGTGAGTTTAAAGTTTAAAATTAAAAGTTGGCGTATATTTTAAGTGTTCATTTTGAAGTAATGAGTTTCAAATTCGAAGTTTCTCTGGAGTTTGGAATTGAACGTATGTAACACTGCAGAATTTTATGTTATTTTGAAACTCGTGAGTTTGAAGTTTGGGATTCAATCTTGAAGTTTCTTTTGACAAGTCATGAGTTTTGAGTTTGAAGTATCAAACTGGAGTACAAAGTTGAAGCAGATGTTCATTTATAATATGATTATATATAATTAATTGCAGATGTTGAAATTTTTTGCAGTTTGAATTTCTTACAAGTTCATATTCGGAAGTTACAAGTTCAAAGACTGAAGTTGCACGTAAAAGTTGTAATTTTAATTTTGTTGAAAGTCCTCTCATATTCACATTTCAGAGTGTTGAATTAGAAATTTAGAGTTTGAGTTTCTTTTGAATGCATATTTCAAAGTCACGAGTTTCAAGCTGGAATATTATAACTTCAACTGTTGAATTTAAGAGTATCAAGTTAAAAATGGGAAGCTTGAGTTTTTCAAATGTTTACATTGTAGAATCACGAGGTTATAGTTCAGCGTTTTAAATTAAAATTCATCGTTGGAGAAGTCACGTTTTGAATGAAAATTCATAGTCAGAAATTCGAAGTTCTGAGTTAATATTCAAAATTTATTTTTAAATGACATCAGGGATTCATTATTTTGAAGTGTCGAATTACAGTTTTCATACAGTTTCAAATTACAGGTGTCAAGATTTACTTGAAATTTTGAGTTTTTCGAGATTTAGTCCAACAGTTACAAGTTCGAAGATAAAAGTTTGCAGTTGAAGAAAATTGAAGGACTGACGGTAAAAACCAGCAAACTACCACTTCCCACATGGTTCACTATCTTATGGAATTCCTCAAAAATATAAGTCTTGTGAAAAGTATTAGTCAGCTGGTTTTGACCGCCAGCCCTTCAATTCCAGTTAAAGTTTATTTCAAGTATACATTTAAAAGTAAGAGCTCAAAATTCAAATTGAGATTCAAAGTTAAAGTTTGTCTAAATGTTGATAACATGCTGATGGTACACATAGACGTAGTAAATGACACTCATACGATTACATTCGAAAATAAATGCAGCAATCACTAGTTTTCCTTAATCTGCGACAAAGTAAAGCACTGCACTAAACTCCCTACCATCGCCCACTTCCCCATCAACCCCCCCCCCCCATTTTCCCGAAATTTCTCCACAGCCTTCCCCCCCCCCTAAAAAACCAACCCCCACAACCTTCCCCCCAAAACCCGATCGCAAAAGCCCAACACAACCCCCCCCCCCCCCCCAAATCCCAAGCCCAAGGAAAATACCAAAATCTCGCAAGGTCCTGGGGTCGCGAACGATAAGAGGGGTAGTGAAAAGGACCTAGGGGTTGGCGGGGGGCGAGGTAATCCGATTAATCGCAATCAAAAACCGCCATCTGCCATCCATCCCCCCCCCCCAACCCCCCGCCCAACTTTATTTCTTTCTTCCAACCCGGGATCATAAATTCCAGAAATCTAAAATCAGCGGCCATGAAGAATCGCGGCGAACTCGAATACAATGTATCGCATTAGGCACGGGGACCCCCATAGGGCGCTTTTTTCTCTCCCGTTCGGGAGCTTTACGCACACGCGTGGCTTTTTCTGCGCCGAGTGCATGTGCGGTGCCGACGACCCGCGTCCTTTTATACAGAAAAGGATCTCCCGTTCGTAACCATGGCAACTGTGCAAACAAGATGGCCGGCAAAGCTTCCGGTTTCGCTTCAGCAGCTGCGCGGATCTAGTTTCTAGCTCGTGATAGCTTTATGCGTGGAACTTGAAAATTTTTATTTTTTTCTGCAGTTTTGGGAAGGATTTTCGGTAGATAAGGAGGTTAAGAGGAAAATGGAGTCGAGGGATTTCATGGGAATTTTAGTTCTCGGGGATGAGGGGCGGAGTCCTTCGGGAGCCGGGACCCTGGCCGGTCGTAAAAACGACTCAATCTATGCTCGTCCATGGAAGTGGAACATTTTTTATTCAAGTGTTTCGGGGATTCCGGGTGTGCGCGGGGTCTCGGGTAGGAAATGTTTCATATGGTCAGAGACTCGGGCGAACTTACGTATATGGGGTAATAGGGGGGGGGGGTACTTTATGGACAGTTTACGAAGGTCACTTTGGGGTTTAGTCCAGTAGAAATAGACACCAAAATCGAAAAAATTACGAACATTTTTCAACGTTACTCGAGAAGCATGCATCTTCCAATATTCCTGTAGGCCATGAGCCGAATTTGCAAAATGTTTGAAATCACTTACTTTCGATTTAAAATTATTTTACTTTCATTATTTATCAAAAATGACACAGTGACATAATCTGCTGGTTTAATGGTTTTGCAAATGAAACATTTCACTCGGAAACCTGTTCACAGCTGTCAGCCTAATTTGCGAAATGTTTGGGATTATTTTCGGAATCTAATTTGCGACCATTTTCTTGTCAATGTTGAAAATGATGAATTAACAATGTTCTAGAGGTCAAATCATTTTACAAATCATTCTGTCATTATTTTTTAATGGTAAAAACTTTTACAAACATAGAACGAAATGTTTGGAATTTTTTTCTGGTCAGAACGGCATTATAAACAAATAGAATATACTGAAAAGAAACTATAATATGATTCGTATGACTTCGTGTTTTGCAAAATAGAAATAGTTCTAGGGTGCTCATCGTATTATAATGTCTTATTTTGCAGAATGTTTGCAATTTTTTTGTAACGTTTATGAACAAAAAACTGTTTCGTTTATAATAATCTATCTTCCGTATGCATACGCGTTTTGCAAATTATTCACACGACAGATTATCATCGGACGAAGATAATTACAAGTTTGCAAAATGTTCGCAATTTTCTACGACACAATGCAGTATTTTTTGCGAAAGTGATTATTTAAAAATTTTCTGGCCCGCGAATCGCTTAGCAAAATGAAATGTATCATTTCTGTACTTTTCTACGAATGATGAGTAATGTTGAGAAACGTTTGTAATTTTTTCGATTTTTTCGACTTTTTGTGTCTATTTCTACTGTACTAGTTTCCGAAAAACATTTGAAAGTATAGAAGAGTCATTCAAAATTCTTCAATGGTCATTGTTAGGGGTGCATATCGCGGACCAAGATGGCGATAATCGATTTTTGATACTATCGGAACGTCCAATATCGTTGTCGTGATATATCGGGCCCGAAAATATCGATAAATCTGATAATTCTGATAAAAAAACATGAAAGATTAGAAATACGAATTCAAATCAGAAAAACATTTTTTATTTGATGTTTACATCAGTTTTACGAACAAGTGTCCAAGTTTGTCAAGAATGTAATAAATGAAACTAAACTTTGTCGGAAACATCGAAATATTTTCGGGGCAAATGTCCATATATCAAAATGTAGCTTCTCTAAAAAACGATATAAAATTATTGATAGTCTGAATCGAACTATCGATAAAATTTACTATTCAATAATTCGAAATGCTTGGAAACTACGAAATTTCAATACGAAAATATCTAATTACAACTTGAAAACTTCTCAAAATCCAGAATTTCATGATTCTCAACTCGAAACAACAATATTTCACATTTCTTTAAAAATTCCTCGAACTCCAAAATCCATAGACTTAAAAATTGACAAATTCTTAGAAATTTGTATAGACGCTCAGAATTTCAAAATTTTCAAACTTCGAAATTTCGAAACCATTTGAAATTTTTAAAATTGTTGATACTGTAATTGAGAAATAACTTTCATTCCAAACTTAGGAATCTAATTCCAATTTATGGGAATTCCGAGATTTCGGAAATATGGATTTTAGTGTCATTTAAAACATTGAACACTAATAACAACAACTTGAAACGTAATAAATGAATGGATTCAAAATAATTCGAACATTATGAATGTCAGTGAAAACCTGCTACAGAAACGTCGCATTTTCAATACATACTTTTTATCCACCCCGTACACCATTCCAATTATTCGTACCAAATCCAACTTAATCAAATCAAGCAATTCATCCCTCTCCCCAAAAAACAGCGCAACCACGAACCCTCACAAACACCACCAGTAGCGAATTAGAATTTTTTCAGGTGGTTTTCATGTACCTACTCACACCAACTTACGTTTATTGAATTAGAACTGAACCCGTTGAAGAACTTTGTATAGTGAAAACAAATTATTAATTTTAAGTGTGTCGTTTTTTAATAAGTTGAGCGATTTTCCAAACTCCGCAGAAAAAAATTTAAATTAGTGAAGTACGCGCCTTTAAGAGTGAAATTCTGGACAGTTCACGAAAATTTCCAAGACTCGCTAAAATTTGCAAGTTATTAAATTGGATAAGAATGACTTGATTATCCGGGGGGGCAGTGGCCGTAGCACCCCTGAAATTGAATTATAGCGGATTTATGCTTTCTTATGAAAGTTTTAGAATTTTCGAGTTTCTGAAAATTTTTAAAAGTTGCGCAGTTTTGAAAAGTTTTCAAGTTCAAAATGAGGTAAGTTTTGGGATTTTTTGTGTTTTGAAGATTTGTACCTATGCAATTTTCAGAGTTTTGTAAATTTCGAAGGTATTGAAGTTCTTAAAATTTTGTAATTTAAAGTTTTGAATCATTTTGAAGTTATCAAGTTTTGGAATGTACCGAGTTCTGGAGGTTTCGAAGCTTTGTAAATTTTGGGAGTTTTGAAAAATAATTTTTATGCAGTTTTGGAGTTCCTAAAAGTTTAAAAATTTTCGTGCTTTCGGAATTTTTTATAATTTTGAAGTTCAAAAGTTTGAAGGTTTCAGAATGTCGTAATTTCGAATTTTCAAATTAGAGACATTTTTGTGAGTTTCGAAGATTTGAAGAGTTTTAAAATTTCATAATAGAATTGAAGCTTCAAGAACTTTGAAGTTTCAGATGTATTAAAGTTTTGGGAATGTCTGAAATCTACAAGTTCTGAAGACGGTGGGATTTCGAACTTTGAATAGTTTGGAAGAATTTCGAAGTTCTGGAGAATTTCAAATTTTTCTAAAGTTTTGAGATTCCGAAGTTCTGGAATTATACACGTTTCGGAAATTTTGGAAGTTTCAAATAATTTCGAAGTTCAGAAGCATCGAAATTTTCAAATTCCAAGTTTTTATGCAAATTTCGAAGGATTTATTAATTTTAAAGTCTATGGATTTTGGAGTTTCTGGAATTTTGGAAGGAATGTGACAAATTGTTATGTTTTGAGTTAAGAATCGTATAATTCTAAAGCTTTTGGAAATTTTCAAGTTCTGGATTTTTCGGTATTGGAATTTCGTATTTTTCAAGCATTTTGAAGTTTTCGATTGTTTGAAGTTTTGGAATAAGCTTCGGAAATTTCAATAAAGTCCTACAATTTCAAAATTTTGAAAAGTGATGAGTTTTCGGCATAATTTTCGGCATTTTTAGATTTTTTTTTCATTTTGAAGTTTTGCACCCT
This sequence comes from Platygaster equestris, assembly GCA_030522785.1. NCBI lineage: Eukaryota > Metazoa > Arthropoda > Insecta > Hymenoptera > Platygastridae > Platygaster > Platygaster equestris. The sequence goes on along the minus strand of JAPYZK010003506.1, from coordinate 7,518 downwards.
TGAATTTTTTAAGAATTCTTAATCTCGAAAGTTCTCAAAATTTGGAATTTTGAAAGTTCTGAAAACTGCGAAAGTTTCAAGGTTTTTAAGGATTTCGAGGTTAGGTATATACCCTGAAAGCTTCAAAACTTTTGAAGTCCTGGATGTATTGAAATTTTCGAAATTTCGTAACATTCCAAGTTCTGTAGATTTCGAAATTTTGATATTGAAAAAATTTGAAAGAAATCCAAGATTTTGGAGAATTACAAAAATTTTTGGAGTTTCTGAATCGTTATATTCCCAAATTTTTTGAAGTTCCGGAAACGGCGGAATTTTTTGAAAATTTTAAAGTTAGAAAGGTTGTAATTTTTGAAATTTGTAAAGTATCGATGAAAAGTTTGATGAATATTGAAGATTCTGGATTAATAAGTTTTAGGAACCCTGTAATTTTCAAAAACATATACAAAATTGTTAAATTCTGAAGAAAGCATCATGAAATTATAAGATTTCGGAATTTTCTGAAATTTCGAAAGTTTCGGAACATAGCCGATGGCCCCCCGAAAAATATCTAGCTACGGGCCTGTTGATTACGTCGACCCCACCATCAAATTACTTTCGGAATTCCGCCAGGGACGCTTCCCGCTGACTTTACGAAATGTATAATGCACTCGTTGCGAAGGGCCCCGCGCGAAAACAACGCGCGTGCACCACCGTGAAAGCCCTTTTGTGATTTATGTGCACCAAGGGACACCACGTGTGACTCGATCGCAACACTTTTTTGTCATTCCGCGCGGGATCTCTTTAAATTAAATCCATAGAAACGTCCGCCGATACGCCCCGGAGGAAAAAGTGACATCCCGCGACTGCTCGCAATGCCACCATTTATCTCCTTCTTTCGACAACATTTCCTCCAATTCAATGCCAATAACACATTCTTTCAGACATTTTTTGCGGAACAAACATTCTCGTTATTTTCATGCATTTTATTGTAGGATTTCTGAAAACTTTGATTTTGGGTAACGAACAAGGTTTCGATATTTTTTTTTAAATTTTGCTGTACAACGGTGTCGACATTCTCTGGCGGCATCTAAAAAACCGATGATTGGTTTTTTACGGTTTTTATCAGATTATCTCTCAAAAATCTCAATATCTTTCCAAGTTCGACAATTGTTGGAAATTTTAAGAACTTTCAAATTCTAAAAATTTTTGAACTTTTTCGAAATGTTCATAATTATCAAGTTTTTATAATTTGTCAATATTATTTGATTTTTTGATACTTCCGAATTTTTCGTTATCCACGAAATTTTTGACATTTCAAAATTTTCCATATTACACATTTTCGAAATTCCACAACATTTTTGGGGTTTTCACAATTTTGGATACTTTTAGAATCGTTAGAATTTTGAAATAACTCGAAAATTCAGAAATGTTCCCCATTTTTCAGATTTTTTCAACTCTTCAAAATTTATCGAATAATTCAAATAATTCGAAAATTTGCATTTTTTCATAATTTTTAATCTATTTATATTCTTGGTTTATTTTAATTTTTTTTTTTTAACTTTGAATTTATTTTGACTCTGTTTCTTCGAACTGATTTTTAACTACTTTTATAATTCCTGAACTTCGTCAAAATAAAAATTTTTGACGTAATAAAAAATTGAATAAGTTTTAAAAATCTGTACAATTGGAAAATTTTCAAAATTTGAGATGATTCAAAGATTCTTACGATTCCAAAAGTATTTAAAATTGTCAGTACTTTAAAAATGTTCATTTCGCAATATCTGAAAGTTCCGAAAAATTCAGAAATATTGAAAAATTGAAAAAATTTGAAAATTATCAACATTAAAAAATATTTCAAAAATTTGGAAAATTGAACAATCTTGAAAATTCAAAAAAATTTGCGAAATCGGGACACTTTGTAGATTTTCCAAAGATTTAGAATTCCGTGTTCCCTACTTCCTTTCCACTCGGTTTTTCGAAATTCAGCTCGAGTTTCCGAAAAAAAACCATAAAAAACGAACCATCGGTTTTCTAAGGTTTTTTCGATGCTGCCAGGATTGAAATGGAACTTTTCAAAGTTCCAGGTCGAAGTTTAAATTTCGAAAGCTGAAAGTCCCGTTCTCTCCAAATTTCACACTTAAAAGCTGCAAATTTTGTGTCAAAGTTCGAAATGTTATACCAAAACTAAAATTCGAAGTTCAAATCGCTCATGTCAAGTTACAAATGTTAAGATTCTAAGTTTCTCTCAAGTTCACATCCAAAAATTCCGAGTTCCACACGGAGAAAACAGAGAAGGAAATCTCGCATGTGCCACGCGGCACATGTGCGCGCAATGCCGTAATCCTAAATCTAATGGAGGCAACAGCCGCCTCCGAGCCTAATCCCAATTACGAATGGCCATTAGTTTTATTTCAAAGGAATATATTGGCTACCCCCGTCGTTACGGCGGCCTCCCCGTGCTACCCCTCTATTTTTGATTTATGACGCCAACTAATTACGCTCATTTAAATATGAATTAATTACGTTTCCTCGTTGGGCGTCGTTCTTCTTTGCAAAGAGTATTGACGGCAGTGCCGTTTCGACGGTCGATATTATTTTTAGGAGTTTATGAGAAAAGATAAATTATTCCATAATAAGGGGTCGTCCATAAAATACGTCACACATTTAGGAGGAGGGGGGGGTCAGACATTTGTGACGAAATGTGACAAGGGAGAGGGGGGTATTGGTCTTGTGTTGCACCACAAAAAAAATTTTATTCTAATGTTTTAGCTGATTTTTGGAAAATTTGTCAATGTGATTATGGTCGGAATTATCAGCACGAAATAAAAGCTATAATTATTTTTTATTTCAATGTGAAAAAAAAAGGTTTCTTGCGACTGTAACAATGAATGTACATGAATGAATATGCGAATATGCTTATTTAATGCAAAAAATTGATGAAATGTAAAAAGTCCTTCAATTTTGAGAAAAATAGGGTGTAGTGTGACTTCGGAAGGGGGGGGGGGGTCTGAAATGGGCAAAAATCGTGTGACGTATTATATGTACGACTGCTTAAGTCTTAAGGGGAGGGGGAGGAAAACGGTTTCAGAGGAACGAAACAAAGGATGTATGGAAGTGTGACTTTGAGTGAAGTGAAAAGTTTCATTAAATTTGATTTTCTGTTATTAGACGTACGATTCAGTATTCAGAACTCAATAGTCAGTTAGATGACATGAAAAGAATCTTCAAAATGATATGAATCCGTATCAATTGAGGTAAAATAATAAAATGTGATTAAGGTAAAAAATAAAATAAAATTAATGTTGGAAAAAAAGATCAACTTTTCCGATTTTGGAGGTTTCTTAGGTTTTTGAATGTATAAGAGGACTCGGAAACCTGGAATCCGAGAATCGGAATCAATATCCAAAATTTTGATAGTTTTATTGAGTCGGAATCCCATAAACTTTTGTTTTTCAATAGGGATGGAAGTTTTTAACATTTGAAATTTTAATAGGAGACATGAAAAAGAGGTTTGATAAGAACGGGTGAAATTCGAGTATAAAAAATAATGTAATTTATTTTCATTTTCTCGTGGAAGTTTGAAAAAATTTACAAATTCTGAGGGATTTGGAAGTTTAATAGCTTGAAAGGTTTGGTATTTTGAAAATTTGCGGGTTTTGTCGACTTATGAAATTCTGAAGTTCTGGTAGTTTGTAAGTTCTGAGGACTTTGAAATTTTCTACATTTCGAAATGTAAAAGTGTGTAATTTTCTGCTATTTTTTGAGCTTTTACAAATTTAAAAATTCTACAATTTTGGAGTGTTGACAAAAATTCAGTGTTCAAAGTTTTCGAAAAATTGAAAAGATTCGAAAGTTTTGGAATTATGAAGTTAATCTGTAATAATTTTGAAGTTTGAAGGATTCGAAAAAATTCTCAAGTAAAGTTCTCAAGTTGTGGAATTTTGAAAGTTTTGAAGTGTCAAAGAATATCGAAGTTTTACAGCTCAAAAACTGAAAGCTTTGAAAATTTTTAAGTGTGAGGTGTTTTGAAGTTTCAGAATTTGTGGAGTTGTGGAAATTTCGGAATTCTGAAGGATTGAAAGAATTCAAAAGCTTACGAGCATTTCTGAAAATATTAAAGTTAAGGATATTTTGGAATTTCCAAAGTTTCGGAAATTTTGCAAGTCTTGTAATTTCAAGAATTTCTAAGTTTCATAGGCATAGCTCGGGAGCTTCAAATATTTTCACTTTTTGGATCACTTGGAATGAGAAGAACTTCGCGAAATATGACGATTTGTTAAGTCTCAGAATTGGTAATATTAAAAAAAATTCGAAATTTTCATGTAATTTCGAAGCTTGGTAAGCTTCCGAAGTTTCTCGAGTTTCTCCACAAATTTTAATGAATTCTGCAGTTTGTTAACATTTCGAAATTTGAATTTATTGAATTTTCGAATTGTGAAAGTTAAAAAAAAAATAAAAATGTTAAGTTCTGCAATAAAAACAATAATTCTACAGAATTCATCATAATTATGATGAAATTCTTGCATTTTTAAGAATTGAAAAATTTCGCTGCTCCAATGGTTTCGCCAATTTCGGGAGTTTCAAAAGTTTTGAGATTATGAAATTTTATACTTTCTATAAAAACCTTACAAAATATTAGTTTTCATAAAATGAGGTTAATTGTATTAAACTTTTCCCAAATTTTCCCAAAAGTGCGATTTTATAAAGTAATTCAATAGAAACAACATAAAAAAGTTTTTTACATAGGTAGGTACACCTCTTTCAAATAACTTCATAAAAATTCCACATTTCATGTAAGCTTCATGAAATCAACCATAAAAAAAAGTTTCCTTCTGTACATAATTTATAAATTTCATAAAACTTGTACAAGAAACAAAATAACTAGAGTACTAAAGAAGTTATTAGCATTTTAAAAATTCTAAAAATTACCACCACTTAAAAACTCCAAATTCCCCCCCCCCCCCCCTCCCCCCAACCGCCATCCACCGAAAAAAATTCTATCTACATACCTAAACCAAACATGTCAAAACTTTACCCAACATTCCTCCAAAGTCCCTCATAACCCTCCTCCAAAACCGATCCTCAACATCGAAAATAACTCCATAAAAACGTCACTGTGAAAAAACTACCCCCACAAAGACCTCCCGTAAATTGCTACACGATTTCGGGTCATTCAATGTTCAGGTTTTCTTCGCCGGGAAAAGAAACCGACAATCTGCAATCACGCCTCGAAACCAGCCAATCAAAGGGCCCGCCTAATGGCTTCGGGAATAATATAATTCCGGGCGCGTGCATGTGCGCGGGGGTCGAAAAAGTCGCCTTTATTTCCCGGCGAATTCGGTCATCGGGGTTTTGTGTCTTTTCCGTCCGGCGAGTTGGGGGCGAGAAGGAGGAAAAAAAGGAAGGAACGGGAACGAGGAAATAACGAGGTTGAAAGGAATGAGGTGAACAATGGCGGGCGGCTGTTGCTGGCTCGGGTGAGACAACGGCTCGTGAATTACGTCGACAATACCGCTGATTGCCGGTTTATTATGACGTCATAAAAGCGAATCTAGTCGATGTCGCGTGTGGCCGCTGCGAGCGTTTTTGCCTACGGAACTCCTTGGCGCAATTTGATTTCTGGGTGTCGGGTTTCGGGACGTCTTTTTGGCGTTTGGTTTTGAAGTGAACGGATGAATTTTTCGGAAAGAGGACAGTTTTATGGCTAGAAGACGTTAACTAGCAGGATCTTGAGCCGCTTCGTTATAAATAGGGTTACCAGATAACCCTTAGTAACTCTGATTCTTACAAGAATTCATAAAATCTTTATACATTTTTGTAAAATCCTTATATAAACTATACGTTCCTTATACGTTGACCTTATGGAATCCTTATAAGAAATTTAAAACTTATAAGGTGAACTTATAAAATCCTAATAAGAAATTTTTAGCCTTAGCAGGTGACCTTATAAAATGTTTGTAGGGATTTTCAACTTGTGAGGTAGGTTTATAAGGTAACCTTATAAGGTTGAAAATCTGTATTAAGATTTCATAGGTCACCTTATAAGGCTAAAAATTTCTCATGAAGATTTTATAAGGTCACCTTATGCGTTTTAGATTTCTTACAAGGGTTTCAGAAGGTCAACTTATGAGGAACGTATTGCTGTTGAGAATTTTCTAAAATTACATAAGGATAATATTATGAATTCTTATAAGGATCAAAGTAACTAGGGACCAGTGTTGGCCAAAATAAATTACTGTCGATAATCAATCACCAGCGACTAGCGGTCATGCTTAATCTAGCATGGCTTGATTAATTCCAAAATGGAGTAATGTAGGCAGTACAATCAATGATTAAAAAAGTAATAAGTATTGCTGTGAAATCCGTTACTCGATTACTTTGAGTAATTATTAATCGTCTATGAAAGATTGAATTACGATCGATGCTACTATTATTCAAGCAAGTTTATTATGCAGAAGCTTAACTTTTCCTAGTACGCACCCGGTTCAAAAATACACCTCAAAATAGTTGACCTGACCTTATCTCATCCGAAAGATAGGATAATTAATCACATATCAATCAATAAATTTTGGTTAAACATGCACTAAATAGACGCTTCGAGCACCTGAAACAGCGCATTGAGGACGCCCATTTACGACCGGTGATGGCGGTGATTTGATATTGTACCTATGGTCGTTCCTAAAGTCCTACAATTGTTCCTTTAGGGCGCTGTGTTCCGTAGATTTTCGTCCCATGCCTTGCGTTTTACCGAGAAATATGTCCTGCTCCAAGCTCCTGCCGATTGTTGACAAACTTGGGACGGGATGGTATTCTCGGAAAAAACGGAGGCACGGGACGAAAATCTATGGAACACAGCGCAGTTCCATGAGCTGTGAACGCGCCCTAAGTCCTACTTTTGTTCCTGAAGTCCGCTTTCTGATGTATTTATTAGGGACTGCCAGAACCGGAACCGGAAGGGAACCGTTATCAAGGTTTTCCACAGAACCGGAACTAGAACCGGAACCGGAAATTTTTTGAATGATTCTCACATGCTTTTTTCGGTTCCGTGAATAATGTTCGTTGAAAAAATTCGTCGATTCAGTCAAAATTGTTACCTTCGAAGTATTGTACAGAAATGATTATTTCGGATCATTTGATTCTCAATTTTGCAAGTTTTTTTTTAGAAAACTTAGAAGCGAGAAAAATTCTACGTATGTGTTTTGAAATTTTCGAATTCTCCAATCACTTGAAATTACAATTGACTATCCAAAGTCACACAATGTTTCGGAACATCAAAATTTAATTTATAAAATAAAACATCCAAATTTTTAGAATTTTGAAAATATCCAAAACTCGAAATATTTTTTAAACTCCAAATTTTCGAAACTTACACAATTTAAAAAACTTCCAAATGTCTGAAATTTTCCATTATCCTCGAAATTTTCGAAATTCTTTTATTTTCCAATATTTTTCGGGATTTTTTAAATTATGATACATTTTATGAATCACCGAAAATATCGAAATCCGCAAATTTTCTAGAGTTCTAAAAAGCAAAACGTT
>JAPYZK010003505.1:0-13671 GCA_030522785.1 Platygaster equestris | reverse complement strand
ACGTTTTGAGCCGTGGAGAAAAACGCATTTTCTCCACGGCATTGGGAAAAAATGTTTTCCTCGATGTTGTACATAATACGTATTACTGTATGTATCATTCTTGTAGTATTTTCACGAGAGATATTATAATTTTTGTCGGAAGTGTCTTTAAACGACTGGATTTTTAGTTGGAGTCGATTATAGGACCAAACTTGGGAAAAAAAGGTTTTGGAAATTTTAGGAAGTTTCATGAAAACTTGGTTTGAAATTGGGAAAATTCTTATACGTCGAAAAAATTCGAGAGGTTTTTGAATTTTGGGGGAAAAAAAAGTCGAAAATATTTGAAATGACACTTACGAAATGAATAAAGTTAATAAATTATTCAGATTTTGGTGATGATTTATCTTGAGCTATAATTACAGAAAAAGACAAAAGTATACAAAAACCATTCGAATTTGAAAATTTTGCATCGAAACATCAAACTGTCATAATTTTGTAATTTTTGAAACTTTATCTTAGATATTTTCAATTTTGGAAAGTTCCAGCAAGATTAACAACTTTCGAGTTTTTCAAGAACTTAAAATTTCAAAACTCAAATATTTCATATTTCTTAATGCGAAACTTGAAAATTTTTTTATTTCTCAAAAGCTTTACGAATTCTTAATATCACAAAATACCAAAACATTAATACGCTTTGAAACTCTGAAATTCGGCACAAAATTTTGTTCAATTTAATTTTTTTTTTTTAATTTCAGTTGAAACTTTGAAAATTTCAGCTTCTTCAAACTTAGAAATTATTCAAAGCTTCTGAAATTCGTAAAACTGGAAAAATTTCAAAACCTCTCATTGTTTGGTAATTCTGCAAAAATATAAAATTCTTCCAAATTCTCTAAATTTCGAACTTCTTCAAAATTTATTAAAATTTCCGAAAACTTCGAAAGTTCATACTTTTTCAAAACTTCAAAACTCCGCTAATTCCAAAATTACCAAAGCTTCTAAACTTTCAGATTCTAAAACTTCGCGACTTCCAAACGTCCCAGTGTCCAAAATTTTTGAATTTAGCACCTTTATAAATTTTTCACTCTAACTCGATTTTCAGGACCGCCACTAATATCAAGTGAATTTTCACTCAACTGGAAACTACTCTCGAAATTTTTTAAATTCCACCCTCCAACCCCATAAAATACCCATACTCGACAGCTTCGCGAGGTGGCAACCCCACGTCCACCGAATAATCCTGCACTGCACGCGCGGCGCGGCATTAAAGAGCCAGGCAAAAAATGAATAGCCACGCCGTAAAGAAAAAGAGGAATGAAGGGTGCTCGTCATCCCCCTTTCTCCCTTATACATTATTCTCCTTGCCCACTTTTTCCCGCGTTCCAAACTTGCCGCGGTGTCAAAGAAGCAACGGTCCCGCGAGCAGATACCGGTTGGGCCCATATACATAATATGTCATAAGCATTCTCGCACGGGACATCCTGTCCCGTCCAGGAACATCTCCAATCTCTCCTTTTTTTCACCGTCAAACGACGGTTACCCATTTCCGATTTCCAGAACGAAATCAAGTCCGGTAGCGTTCGCGTACGTTGTAACGTACGTACGAAAAATCCTGCTGGGTTATTAGCAAGGTTGTGCAATGATATAACATTGCATATCATTGCATTACCATTACAGCGATCAGAATCTTTCAAATATCGTGAATTAGAAATTACAATTTAGAAAATGTTGAAAAAAATTGGGAATTTTATTGGAACTTCAACAATTTTTAACAATAATGTATACGAAAATTGCGAAGAATTTAAAAAATTACGACGATTTCGAAGAATTTCAAAAATGTTCAGAAAATCCGCGTGTTTTGAGATATGTCAGAAGTTTTTGAAAATAACATGATTTTTAAATATTAATGAAAACTTGAACATAAATTTTTAAAATTTTGAAGAATTTTGAACAATTCCGGAAATTTCCAAAAATTTTAACCATTTTCGAAACTTGAAAAAATTTTCAAAAATTACGAAAAATTTCAGAAATACGAAGATTTCGAAGAATCTCAAAAATTTTCAGGAAATCCGCGTATTTTCAGAAATGTCAGAAATTTTTGAGAATAACATTTCTAAATATTAATGAAAACTTGAACATAAATTTTGAAAATTTTGAACAATTCCGAAAATTTTCAAAAAATTTAACCATTTTAAAAACTTGAGAAATTTTTCAGAAATTACGAAAAATTTCAGAAATTACGAAGATTTCGAAGAATTTCAAAATTTTTCAGGAAATCCGCGTATTTTCAGAAATGTCAGAAGTTTTTGAGAATAACATGATTTCTAAATATTTCCGAAAACTTGAACATAAATTTTGAAAATTTTGAACAATTCCGAAAATTTTCAAAAATTTTGACCATTTCCAAAACTTTAGATAATTTTCAAACATTCCGTAAAATTGAAAAAACTCCAACACTAACCAAAAATTACATAATTTACAAAAATTTTCGAGAACTTCAACAATTTTGGAAATATTGAACATTCTCAAAAATTTGAGAAATTTGAAAAATTTTAACTATTTTCAAGAATTAGAAAAAATTTTTAAAATTGTACAAAATTGGAAAAAATTCCAACAATTTCCAAAAATTGAATAATTTCCAAAAATCTCAACAATTTCCAACAATTTTGGAAATTTCGGAAAATTTCGAAAATTCCAAAAAATTTCAAACATTTTCAAAAATTTAACAAAATTCAAAAAATTTCAGCAATTTACAAAAATAACAGAATTTCTCGAAATTTCAAAAACTAACAATTTTCCACAATTTCAGAAATTCTCAAAAGCTGTGAAAATTCTCAAAAATTCCGGAAATTAGCCAAAATTGTCAGAACTTCCGAAATTTCAATCTTAGGCAATAACATGCAATCTTAAATCATTGCTCGTGACCCAGCAGTGAAGTATCTTCAATCCTAACATCTCCATAAAACACCAAGTCCAAAATCCTCGTAACGACAACGAATTTCGATTCAAAACAGTGTAAATGTCCGAATCCCTCTTCAATGAGCCCATTTTCCCATGCAATCACACCTAAAGACGAACCCCATTGAAAAACTGAGTTCACCTCTGGTTCTTTCTTCTTCCTACTCATAACAGCTGAGTAGCGATATATTTTCTCCTGAAAAAGGGACGAAGGAAGAAAGAAAGGTCTCCCACATCCGCAGGATTTTCATGCGCACGCAATCGCGGAGGATTAAAAGCAATCGAAAGCACTGCTGCACACGTGGGCCCCGCACATTGTTGCTGATCCCCGTGTGTTATTATATACCAGCCCGAGTCTTGCGTATATACCTGACCTGAGATAATCCCATCCCAACCAAGCATATACGGCCACATTATACCGGCGTAGCGAAAAGATTCGGCCCCCATTGTGCGGCGCTTCTCTGCCTGCCACATCGGATCGGCTCCGGCTCGCTCCCCCACGGACTGCTCGATTCTCACATATTTTTTTTTCTTCTCCTTTTTCTTTCTTCCTTTCTTATATTCCTCCTCGACTCTCACACAGCACCAGCTCTACCCACACGAGCATCCATCCATCCTGTGCGCGATATATTGTACTCTACGTACGTACGCACGCAGGAAATCGAGTCCTCCTCGGATTTCTCCAATCTCATTTTCAAGAGGGCGGGCATTTCTTTGTCCACGTTACCAAGACCATTTCCCAGTAATATCACGACGACTGGCGAACGTTCGGGAAAATTTCTGCATGCTACTCACCAGTGATCGCGGCGGTCCTTCCGAAGTGTTCGGAACGCCGGCACTCGCGCGAAAAGGACGAAACTCACCACTGGTTCCGATCGAGATCAGCTGATAAGAGCGTAAGACGCGTGGCGCGATAAGAGGCAGCAGGGGGCCACGGCGTGAAACGAAGGAAAATATCGCAGAGGGACCGCGGTGCACACGTGCCTTGCTCGGGGACTTGGCGGAATGAAGAGCGAGGCGCAGGTTGCCAAGGATGGGTCCCAACTGACGAGAAATGAAACAAGTCGAGGAGAAGAAAGCTGCCGGCAGCAGCAGCAGGAGACGAGAGAGAGAGACGAACGGTCCCGTGCGTGGTGGCATGGTGTGTGTGCACCCTGCCTGCCGGTTTGCCTGCGTTGTAACACCCGCGGAGGATCGCGGCTCCTCTTCTTCCTGCCTTCGGTGCCTTTTCGCTTTCTCGCTTTCTCGGTTCGCCAGGTTCGCCTCCTTCTACCATCGCGGCCCATCGCCATTTGCCATTGCCCCCCGTTTGCCGGTTCCACCGCGGCAACGTCGGTTATCGAATCTCACAAAGAGACGCGTTGGCGGACCCCCGAGCCACCCCCGAAGCCACCTAGTGCACCGGCACTCCTGCGGGGAGGAAGAGTCCTGCGGATTTTGGGTCTTACTTTTTTTGGGTGACCTTGGGTTTATTCTGCTCACTTTTGCGTGTCATTGCTCTTATCGTAGTTTATCTTGGATAAGGCTTCATGAGTTGCTAAGGTGCGTGCCTGACCCGCAAGTGGTTTTACATCAGTTGCTAAAGCGCCACCTAATGATTTACTATTACTTGATAAGTGTGTATGTAATTTTTATGATTTGCTAAAGGTCACACTTTAGACTCCATGAGTGTCTAACGTACGTACCCACAAGTGGTTTTCCATGAGTTGATAAAGTGCGTAGCTAACTCGAGATTTGCTGTTTTTTGATACTGTTTGCTAAACTGTGTATCTGACCCACGAATGGGTTTCTCTTAGTTCCTAAAGGGTGTACCTAATCTGAGAGTGGTTTTCTCTGTGAATTGCTAAAGTGCGTACCTCACCAACAATTCAATTATTTTTATGCTTTGCTAAAAGTCACATTTTAGACTCCATGAGTATCTAACATACGTACCTACCCACAAGTGATTTTACATGAGTAGATGAAGTGCGTGCCTAAATCGAGATTTACTATACATTGCTTGATACTGTTTGCTAAACTGCGTATCTGACCCCCAGGTGGGTTTCTATCAGTTCCTAAAGAGTGTACCTAATCTAAGAGCGGGTTTCTCTCTGAATTGCTAAAGTGCGTACCTCACCAACAATCGACTCATTTTTATACTTTGCTAAAAGTCACACGTTAGATTCCATGAGTTGCTAACATTTGTACCTAACTCACAAGTGGTTTTCCATGAGTTGCTAAAGTGCGTACCTAACCTGCGAGTGGTTATCTCTAACCACTATTCGATTTTTTCACGATATTATAGTGTTCAATTTTTTTCTACATTTCATAATTTAATAGTAGTAACTACATTCATAGTTCAATCGTGCAAAAGATTTATCGTCTTCAAGTCAAATTCGCCTGCACCAGACGATTGTTAACTATATGCAAAAATCAGCTATGTCTTTTAGAACGAACTGGTGTCAAAATCAAAAAATTGAAATCCAAAGTCCAAGTGCAATTTCGGTACTGTCCTTCTCTAACTGTACGAAGTAATCAGCACCTGTCACCTTTTGAATACCCTCTCCCCGTTCACAACCAAAGGATTCAAAATTCAGATTCCTTTCCCTTTTTGCATCGTTTCTCTTTTAATCACCGTCGTGATTAAATACGGCAAAAGCCCAATGCATCGCCCGTATACATAAGGGAAGGGGGTAAAATTAGAGAGCACTCCGATCGAGCAGCAGGTGGATCGCGGAAAAGGAGAAACGGGGCGAAGTAGGAAGAAGCGACAAGTGCAGCGGCAGCAGGACACGACAAGTGCAAAGCGAAAACGGTTGAACGAAACCGTCGTTTCCTTGTCTCGAAGTCGCAAAGTTTCTGCTGCTGTAAAAGTCGTTTCTTAGCGGGCCAGTTCGCTCACTGGCACGGTCATCGAATTAATGGGCCATCTGCTCCTTCTTCCTCTGCCGCCGCCACCTCCGCCTCATTCTTCGCCCCTCCGCGGCACTTGACTTTACCTCGCCCTCGGCACCGTCAACGACTCGAGGAAGTCAATGTTTAGCGAGCCCATGGGAAGCTACGACAACGGAAAGCCCCAGAAGAAGAAACGCATGGGAACGGCTCGAGGAGCGCGACGCTCGAGTAACCATACGACGTATGCGTAATCAGGGTACACGTGCAGTCGGCGTTTAAAATTACGGAGCGCCCGAAATGAGGAATTCGTACGGGAATGTCATTTCGGCCAATTTGAGAATCGAGTTACGGGGATTTCATGCTGCAGCAGCGGTGAATCGCAAACCGCAGCCGGAGACCTTTCAATGCCGCGTGACGCGTCATTGTGATCTCGTGCGTTTCTTGTTTCACCGGCGGTGGCAGCCCTCTAAGAGATCGAGATGACCGACATTCTGCAGCGTTTATTGCACGGAGACAGCGTTACTCCGAAAATTACATCGGTGCGAGGGGCGATTTATTCTACGATACATGGGAGTCGTGGGAGTCGACTCCCACATGACTCCCAATTCGGGATTCATGATTCCCAAGTTGGGAGTCATGGTTCCCAGCGATGTCAAACTTTAACCGTGTCAAAACTCAATTACCTGTTATCTTTGGAATCCTCAAAAACTTTAGTTCTTGGACATTTTCGAAAACTTCGAAATAATTACAATGTTTTTAAAACTCACAAAATTTCCGAAACTATTAAATCTTCAGTAATTTATAATTACTTGAAACTTCGCAATTCCATTAAATTCCGAAGTTTCCAAAGCTTTGAAAGTTCCAAAATTTATAACTTCGAAACTTCAAAATCTTGAAATGTCAAAAATGTTGAAATTTCTTTGCTTAAAAACTTCAAAATACTTCAAAGTATGCGGAATTTCCAGAACTTCAGAAATTTCAAAACTTGATAACTTTTCATCTTTAAGATTCTTCAAAACTTCCAAGTTCTCAGAAATTCTCGAAAAATTTAAAATTATGACATTCGAAAAACTTCTCAAATTTCGAAAATTCTAAGCTTCATAACTTCAAAATATTCGAGCACTTCAAAGCTTGCTAAATTTTCAGAAATGTAAAAATGTTGAAACTTGATTATTTTCAATCTCAAAAATTCTAAAATTTTAAAGTTTTTTAACATTCTTGAATAATTCAAAATTCCAACATTTTGAGAAGTTGTAAAATTTCCGAAACTTCAAAAACTGCAGAACTTCATAATTCTCCGAAAATTCAAAATTCCAAAGCTCTATAAGTTCCAAAACTTCATTATTTCGAAATTTCAAAGTTCTACAATTTCAAAAATGGTGAAATTTCTAGATTTCAAAATTTCAAAATACGTAAATAATTCGAAAATTGTAAAATTTCCAGACTTTGTTTCAAAATCTTGAGTTTTTACCTTCAAAAATGTCGAAATTCAATAATTTCCATTCTTGAAAATTATCGAAAACTTCGAAATTCCGACATTTGAAAAGCTTCTCAAATTTCGAAAATTCTAAGCTTAATAACTTTAAAATATTCGAGCACTTCAAAACTTGCGCAATTTCCAGAACTGTAAAAATGTTAAAATTATTTTCATTATTTTCTATCTCAAAAATTCTAAAATTTCCAGGTTTTTGAACATTCTTAAATAATTCGAAATGCCAACATTTTGAGAAGTTGTAAAATTTCCGTAACTTCCAAAATTGCAGAACTTCATAATTTTCCGAAAATTCAAAATTCCTAAGCTTTATAAGTTCCAAAACTTCATTTTTTCGAAATTTCAAAGTTCTACAATTTCAAAAATTGCGAAATTTCTAGACTTGAAAACTTCAAAATACGTACAACGTTTGCCAATTGTAAAATTTCAAGATCTTATTCCAAAACCTTGAGTTTTTACCTTCAAAACTGTCAAAATTCAATAATTTCTTATCTTGAAAATTCTACAACTTTTATACTCCAATATTTTCAGGACTCCTGAAATGTCCGAAACGTAAAAATTTCAATTTATCATTCATAACAACATTCAATTGAGGAACCCCGCCTGAAATCTTCGCCTCAGACCCCGCAAAACCTAGGGACGGTCCTCTCCGTGACTCCCATTATGGGAGTCAGTGGGAGTCACGAGAATCATGACTCCCAATGTGACTCCCAAGTTGACTCCCAGAGTGAATCGCCCCTCGCATCGGTACCCTGACCGTGGACCATCTTCCACTTAGTAACTGGCGGTTGGAGAGCGTAGATTGCGAATGGGGCGGTAGGGCCGGTGGTGGCGAGAATCACCTGCGAAGGGTGCACCTGCAGGCGATTCCCCGATTCGGACCGGCGCGGTGCAGCGGGCACTGGGTGCTGCACCAGCCGGGAAATCATCGTAGTCGAAAGAGTCAGTAGTTTCGGAATCATCGGAGATGATCGAGGCTTGGAATAAGACAGTTGGATGATGCCGCTGTCGAATTTTCTCGAGTGGTCTCTTGAGTAGATAGGTGATTTCTTGGACGCGCTGAAGAGCAGCCGGCTCCACGGAATACAAACGGTCGGACGGCCAACAGGTGCCTAGCAGAGCAGGTGCACCCCCGTGCAGCGTGTATCGTATGTATGTCCTACGTCTGCGGCGCTTCTTCCTCCTCCTCCTCCTCTCGAAGTTGGCAGCAGCAGCTGATCCCACGCGAGCTTTGCGACATTTTTCAACCGTTTTTGCAGCCGACTGTTTCGAAGCGATAGGATGATTTAGAGGGGTTTAAATACGGTACAGAGTACATGAAGTCCGTTTAGGATGTTTCTGTTCATGTCAGATCGGATCAGGGCTGTTTAGATCGAGAATAGAGTATTCAGATTTATCGAAAATGGTTCGAATGCACTTCAGTTTCAACTAAAACCGATCAGATCTATTACGATGTACTTTGGATCCATTCAGGATGGTCCAGATCTAATGAAGAATGTTCAGATTCACTATAGACTACTTCAGATTCATTAAGAATGGTCCACATCCACATCAGTTCCAATAATACTGTCCAGGTCATCTATATACTACTTCAGATCCATTGAAAATTGTTAAAATCTACTGTAGATTCAGTTAAGATTATTTAGATCTACTGTAGTGTACTTTTAATCCATTAAAAATGGTCCAAATCGACTTTAGATTCAATCAAGTCTGTTGAGATCTTCTATATACTATTTTAGAGACAATGAGAGTGGTCTAAATCCAGTTTATATCCAGTTGAGACCGTTCAAATCCACTATAGTCTACTTTGAATCCATTTAGGCTAGGCAAGATCCACTTTAGGCTACGACAAACCCATTCAGGATGTTTCTGTTCAGTTCAGATCGGATCAAGGCCTTTGAGATCGAGTATAGACTATTCAGATTTATCGAAAATGGTCTGATTGCACTTCAGATTTAACCAAAACCGATCAGGACTATTACAGTGTACTTTGGATCTATTCAGGATGGTGCAGATCTAATGAAGAATGTTCAGATTCACTATAGACTACTTCAGATTCATTAAGAATGGTCCAGATCCACATCAATTCCAATAAATACTGTCTAAATCATCTATATACTATTTCAGATCCATTAAAAATGGTTGAAATCTATTCTAGATCCAGTTAAGATTATTTAGATCTACTGTAGTGTACTTTGAATCTATTAAAAATGGTCCAAGTCGACTTTAGATTCAATCAAGACTGTTGAGATCTTCTATATACTATTTTAGAGACAATGAGAGTGGTCTAAATCCACTTCAAATCCAGTTAAGACCGTTCAGATCCACTATAGTCTACTTTGAATCCATTTAGGCTAGTTAAGATCTACTACATGCCACGTCAGACCCATTCAGAATGGTGTAAATCCACATTAGATTTATTCAAAATTGTTGAAATTCACTCGAGACTACTCAAAATCCATCCAAGATGGTCGAGATCCACTTTAGATTCAATCAAGACTGTTTAAGTCTAGTTTAGACTACCTCAATTTCAATTAAGACAGTTTGGATTTCTCATAGACTACTTCAAATTCATTTGGGATGATCCAGATCCACTTTAGACCTAATCAAGTCTGTTAAAATCCAGTCAAGACTACTTCAGATCCATCCAGGATGGTCATCCACTTTAAATCCAGTCAAGGCCGTTTAAATCTACTTTAGACTACTCCAGATTCAATTTAGACTATTCAGATTATCTATAGACTACTGTAAACTCATTTAGGATGGTCCAGATCCACTTTACATCCAATTAAGACTGTTCAAATCCACTTAAGACGACTTCAGATTCATCCAAGATGGTCATTCACTTTAGATCCAATCAGGACTGTATAAATCTACTTTAGACGACTTCAAATCCAATTAAGACTATTCATATCATTTATAAACTATTTTCAATTTATTTAGGATGTTTCATATCCACTCTAGATCTAGTCAAAACCGTTTAGATCCACTAAAGTGTATTTCATATCCATTAAGGGTGATCCAGATCCACTTTAGATCCCATCAACTTACAATTCGACTAAACTTGGAAAGGTTTCTACTTTCGAGTATCCCAAAAAGTTTTCGAGGATGACCAAGAACTTCAATGAACAGTTGAAATTTTAAGAAATTCGGTAACAATATAATTGTTTCAACATTCCATAAAACTTCCAAACCTATAGGTTTGTTATGCACCCCTCGAACGTTACAACGTTCTTCCTTCATTCGTTCGATGACGCTCGGTGAAGTCAGGTGCACCGGTTTTATTATTTTTCCTTCTTTCCGGACGCGACACTCAACACGACAAGTGCGCTATACGTATATTTTTTCATACTCTTCCCATAACAACTTTTTCTTAATTCATGAAGATATAAAGCTCCCTTTATTCTCTCATTTTCACCTGCACTTTGCAATCAAAGTCTGCAGGTGGCTAATACATTTTCGTTGATCCACCTTTCTCTTTGGATTTCTGCGTGTATTCTAAACGAAAAGAAAAATGGGTTGATGTTCCAACAATTCGGAATGAATTTTTTGTAAAATAATCTCGGAATTGAGGGATCTAGTTTTTGAAAATTTCGCATTTAAGATACAATTCTTACATGCCTTCCAAGTGAACTTGTGGGATAACATTCGAACTTTTTAACATTCGAATGTCAAAAATTACGAACAAGGACTCTTTTTCAAAATTAGAATTTTCGAAGTATTACCTATATCCATCGCATACACGATCCTCCGGGGTGCATTTCGATTTTTTGCGTGCATTTGAATTTAGCGAATAAATATTAATGGTGTTCTTTCAAAAAATTTTTAACCAGTCATACTAAAGTTGATTTGAGGGTGGATATGTATTTTCGAGTTGGGGCCATTCATGAATCACGTGATGCGAATTTCGACATATTTTGACCCCTCCCCCCCCCCTACGTGACGCTTTAGTCTTACTCCGAAAAGACTGTCAAGTGCATCATTGCCACAGATATCATTGCACAACTTGACATCACAATCAATTATCATCGCAAAATTGACATGACACGTTCGAGAAAGAGTGGATATGTATTTTCGAGTTGATTCAAGGTCTCTGGAATGACCCTAATAGCACCCCTTAGCAGAGATTTCAACCGAGCATCCCCCTTTCGGGGGTTGGTTTTGGCCGTTAATTGGGGCTGGCTTGCGAGGGTCACCCTAAGCGCATTTTCCCTTGAAGATGATGAATTATCTTTGTTCAACGCTATTTATTAGTTCTTATAGTAGTCAAATAGTGTTTAGTCAAATAGTCAATATAGTTAAATATTTACTTTAACAGTTTAGTTAAATAGTCAGTATAGTCAAATATTATTATTTATAGTATTTATTAGTTTATTTATTGGTATTTATTAGTTCATAGCTAGTTTAGCGACCGTTTACGCACGGATAATGGAAACAAGATGGCGGACGAGCGACTCGACATACATCGAAACGTCAAACTTCCCAACCCTAACCTCAAAATCACAAAACTCTGTATTGCTGCAATGTTTTTGTTGTTGTTTACAAAAGTGTCGGATACAGTTATAATGAATCCCGATGAAAATCGAAGTGGCAATCTCCACGCTCGAGGAATCTCCTCTTTCTCCCACTAGTCGCACAATATACTATTCATCATGTATTACTGACTTTCTGTACTCAAATTTTGTAGTTTCTGAATTTTCCAAAACTACTGATAATTTTGAAGTTGGCCCAAAAAGCCTCGTCCTCCATAATATTATGACAAATGTTCATCGTAACTTCAACTGCACGTATTCGACTCGTGATAACGCACGCGTGGAAACGAAATGAGCGCGGTTAAAGAAACGGTGAGTGAACAGATCGTCGTCGGTCCTTTGTCTCGAATCGCGCAGCCTGCACCGAAGGCAACAACGGCAGCTGTATAATACTTGTATATTATAATACGCGAGACAACGTGTGGCACGTACATTATGGAGAAACTCGGCGCGTGCTTGCGTGCGTGCGTGCATGTGTGCGCGCCCTTACAGGTGGATCTCGCCTCCATCATCGCCATCATCATCATCGCCATCAGTTACGTTTTCGTCCTTTTTCGTACCTACATCCAGCTTGATCTTCAGCCGCTAGCTTTTTTACTCCACTTCCTTCCTGCCCCGAAGTATAATTATTGCAGTTATTACCCACTGGTTGTGATATAATCCCACTAGTTGTGTAATGTGTACTGTTTTCGTGGTATCGTCAATATTTCTATCGGTTTTGGAAAAGTAGTCGAATTTTCCAATAATTATGGAAAATCTGAGAAGTGGACGTTAGTCCTAAGTATTGAATGTTTCTCTGAGTTGGGGAAAACGTTTTGGATCTCATAAATGCCTGAACAATTTGGGCAGATAACGTATCATGTGAATACGTGAGATACACTCGTGCGCCCACATCATCATCATCATCATCGAGCACTGCACATGCGGTGCAGGTTCGGCTCGTTTCCCGGCTGTCGCGCGATCGACTCACATGTGTATACAGTCGATTGAATCACCTGCTGATTCCAGCCGAAGCAGAATTATATGTGTTTTATCAAGGACGTAGTCGGAAATTTCGTTTGGGGGGAGCTGAGGTGATTTTTACTCGAAATTAATTCAACTAATGCAAAAAGTAAAATTTTATCAGAGAATTATGAAAATTTCCTAAATTCTCAGAGTTTTTAATACTTTTAATATCTCTGAAATTTCCAAAATGTTTGAAATGCTTAAAATTGTCAAAATTCTCTGGACTACTAAAATTCTCGAAATACTGCGAACTTTGAAGATTTGCAAAATTGTTAAAAATCTTGAAATGTTCGAAATGTTCTAAATTATCAAGTTTCGCAAAGTTTCAGAAATTCGTTGAATTTTCGGAATTTCAGTAATTATGGAAGTACTGTAGCTTTTCTGAATTTTTGAAACTTTTTCAAATCTCTGAAATTTCTGGAATTTTTTAAATTTTGAAAATTTCGAAAATTCTTAAGAGTTTAAAAATTTTCAAAATTCCCTAAACTTTGAAATTTGTCAAGATAATCGAAAATCTTGAAATATATTCAAAATATTTCAACTAAACAAAAGTTTCTTGAAATTTTAGAAACTTGTAAAATTTAAAAAATTTTGAGAACTATGAAAAATGCCTTAATTTTCAAGATTTTAGAAAAATTTTTGAATCTCTGCAATTTCTGAAAATTTTTGGAATTCTGACAATTGTTGAAAAACTGAAAACTTTCGGAATTCTCTGAATTATTAAAAATCTCAAATTGTTCCAAATTATCAACTTTCTCGAAATGTGAAGAATTCGTAAAATGTTCATAATATCAAGAATTATAAAAATATTTCAAAGTTTCAGAATTTCCGAAA
>JAPYZK010003504.1:0-12077 GCA_030522785.1 Platygaster equestris | reverse complement strand
ATGCACCCCCTCCCCTCCCCCCCTCAAACCGTCGTACGGCCCACAATGGCAAAACCAGAACCTTTTTTCCCAGACCCCTGCGAAGACATCTCCTGCGGGCCCCACTCCCACTGCATGCTCCTAAACGACGTCGCGACCTGTCTCTGCGGCAACGGCTACACCGGGAAACCCGGCTCGAAAAACGGCTGCCACGACATAGACGAATGCGCGGTCAACCCTTGCCCAACGGGCGCTATTTGCCGCAACCTTCCCGGAAACTACGAATGTCTCTGTCCCAGCGGAATGGCGGGCGACCCCTACAACGGGGGCTGTCGCGAATCCGAACTCCCCCACGTCTGCGGGCCCAGCACCCCTTGTCCCGCCGGCGAACAATGCGTCAAGGACGAATTCGTCGGCAGCAGCGTCTGCATTTGCCAGCGCGGCTACACCCGGGACGCCGAGTCCGGGCGCTGCAGGGACATCAACGAGTGTCTCGAACTACGGGATAAACCCGCCTGCGGGATTAATGCTATTTGCAAAAATTTGCCAGGAAGTTACGACTGCGAATGCCCCAACGGTTTTAACGGGAACCCTTTTTCCCTTTGCGAGGAGTGCAACAGTATCGAGTGCCAGTGCCAACCTCCGTATAAAATTGTAAATGGGAAGTGTATTTTGGCTGATTGTTCCGGGGGCGAAAGCTGCCCGAGTGGTGCCGAGTGTATTACCATCGCTGGGGGTGTGAGCTACTGCGCGTGTCCGAAGGGGTATAGCACCAAGTCCGATGGATCCTGTGAAGGTGAGTTTTTTGGAGACTGTTTTAGGATTAGGATTGAAGGTTTGGGAGTGATGACGGTTGCGGGGTTTTTGTCTGAATTTGGGTCTTTTGGGACTTTTAGGGGGACACTGCAATTTTTAAGGGAGGGGGGGGGGGGGGTGTTTTCAGCGACTAGTGATTATACATTTTATGAAAAGTTTTTATACAAGTTTTATAAAATTTGCATTTTTTATGAAGTGGTTTTATGTAATTTTTATAAAAAAAACATTTTTTTTGCAAAATTTTTGGAAGTATGCAAAAATTTTTCTAACCTTTTTTGGATCAATTTGCTAATCTATATACCATTTTCATCAGTTTATGAGACTCTAGCTCAAATTTCATTTCGAAAGAAATTTAAAAATTTTTTGGAGGCTTCGGGATTTGAACTTGCGACCTTTGCATCAGAAATCCGATAGTCAATTTTTTTGCCCATCAAATCTTTATTAATCTGGATGCCTATTTTCAATTTGAGTTGAAGAATTTTCAAATTATATAATGTCATATATTTTTACGTTTTGTAATAGCTAAAAAACGTTACAAACATGATTTTCTATCCCCTTGTGCAATAAAAACGTATCAGATGTTACTGTAAGAGAAATTCCTTATATCACGAAAGTTTTTTTCATACAAATCGCGAAGTTTTCATGAAAATAAAGGTTTATAAGAAAATTTGGAAGCTTTTAATTGTTAAAAAAAAACAGATGAATCGTACGCAAATTTTGATAGATTTGATAAAAAAATTTTTTTTATCAAGTTTATATAAAACAACTTTATAAAAATCGAAAAATTTACATAACTTTCATAAAATCGACCTTATAAAAAAACGAATTTTCATTAATAATTTACTGATTTTATAAAAATTTTGCCTGTTTTTATAGAAATTACGATCACCAGGAGATTTTAGTAGGATTGCAATTTTACGAAAATATTGATATCCATATTTATCGATATAAAAAAAAATTAGGATACATAGCATACCTATATCGTGTAAATAATGTTGATGTTTCATATATTGTTAGAAAAAAGATAATTCGAAAAGAGGGATTCGGAAACTTTATGAATTTTCAGAGAAATACTAGAATTATAAACTTTTAACGATCATGGAATACGAGAATCCACATTTTAAGTCTTCAAGTTCCTAAAATTTCAAATTCTGAATTTTTGATCCACCAAACTCCGAAAATTCAAAAAATTCAAACTTCAGAATTTGAAATTCCGTACCCAAAAATTTTTAACTGTGATTTATAAGATTTGAAGATTTTAAAAAGTTTGAATTTGGTTTTCCGAATGTTTTTGATCGAAAATTTGTAAAAATGTCATAAATTTCTGAAGTTCCGAATTTGAAAATTTGGAACTGTCTAATTTATGAAATTCGAAGATTTCTTGTACTCGCGGAATTTGAAATTTGAAAATCTAAAATTCGAAAATTTGCAAAAGTTTGAATGCCGATTAACACATTTGTTTACATCGAAAATGTGTAGAATCAAGAAAGTTCTGATGTAGGATAGCTTCACTAAATTCATAATTTGTTTCATCTAAATCCTGATATGTAATTTTATAAAATCGAACATTCAAAATTCCAAAATTTCTGAGTTTTTCATGCTAGATTACAAATCCAAATTCACGAAATTCCTCAAATTTCAACGCGAAAATTCTCAAATTCGCCGAATTCCGAAATTCATCAGCTAGTTAACGATACCTAATTTTAAATGTTAAAATTTTGCATTTCCAAAATCTACGAATTGTTCATTTTCATTAAGTATATTATTAAAATGCCATGGAAAGAATATATTTTCCATCAACTCGTAAAAACTGGTTGCAAAATTCAATGAGGCATTTCTAAATTTTTTCCTCGTCAAAAATTCGTCCGCTCTACATCTCACAAGAAAAAAACCTCCCTATTTTAAACAGAGTAATACCACCTTCAACTATAAAATTAATAGAGTCATTTTTTTGTTCCCACTGAACCAGCTGAAGTTTTTCCAATACTCAAATACTAAAGTCCTACATTACTCCACAAAAAACTTCTCGAAACGACCCATAATTGAGTAAAATCCACACTCCCCAACTTTTTTCTCCTCTTCAATCCACAATTGACTCTGACATTATGCCAACTCTCGGCTAAAATAGCTTCAAGAACACCGTGACAAAAACTCCATACTTTCCTAGAAACATATTATTAATAAGTTCACCTACAATTACATTGTCGAGTTGAAATTCATTTTACCGCCTTGCGCAATCAGCGACTTAATTACACAGTTGAGGTAGATTTTTTTCTTGATCACGTTGCAATAATTTCCAATCGACAAAGTTTCGAAACTTCCAGAAATTTTTTCGTTCTTGATTCAAAAAATTTCAAATTCGATATTTCAATCAGCATCTTTCGAGAAAATTTGATAAAAATGATAAGAAAATGCAGTTCTTTCCCACGCTTTTAATTTTTAAATATTTCTCATTGAATTCCTCCAAGATCAAAAACACGAAATGATATCACTATCGTATTGCAGACGTGAACGAATGCACGGAAGGACGACAAGTTTGCGGTTATGGAGCTGAGGTGACTTAAATTTTTGCTTGCTTATCAGTAAGGGACAACTGGTATAATTGAATAACGATAAAATTATTTTGCTTTGACAGTGCATAAATAAAGCGGGCTCGTTCCAATGCATGTGCCCTCACGGGTACGGGGGTGATCCGTACAACGGGCTTTGCTCGCCCTCTCAAAAACGATGCTCCAACGACAACGAATGCAAAGCTAATGAAAAATGCGTTCAGCCTGGCGAATGCGTCTGTCCACCTCCGTTTTACACGGATCCGTTTGACGGGAATCTGTGCAAAAGTGAGTGAATTTGTGATTATTTATTGGAAAATTTTATGTATTCAAATTTGCGTGAGTGTATGAAAAATTTGATCGAAGTTGCTAGTTTTTGGGAGGTTTCGAAATTCGGGGAAATTCATAATACCCCTAGTAATTTTAGTTTTTATAAAAACCTTATAAAAATTCTTATACGGTCGGTTTTACAAAAGTGTTATAGAATTTACATTTTTATGAATTGCTTTTTTTATATAAGTTTTATAAAAAATTTTTTCCGAAATTAAACAAAAATGAAAAAATTTTTCTAACCTTTTTTGGATCATTTTGCTAATGCATATACCATTTTTATCAGTTTATGAGGCTCTAGCTCAAATTACGTTTCGAAAGGAATTTAAAAAAAAATCAGTGAGCACCTGGCATTCACGTTTGATGTGTAAACATCTTGTGCACACTATGTCTTAATCTTTTAGCATTTTATAAAATTTTCTAGAACCTTTCAGAACCATTTAGAATATTCTAGAACCTTCCAGAAACATTTAGAATATTTTAGAACCATGTAGAACCTTATAGAACTTTCTAGAACCTTTTAGAACATTTCAAAACCTTCTACAACCTTCTGGAATCTTACAGAACCTTCTAGAACCTTTTAGTATCTTCGAGAAAACTCTAAAGTATTCATGATCCTTCTAATATCTTCCGGAACCTTCCAAAACCTTTCAGAACCTTCTAGAACTATTGATAACCTTTTAGAACTGTTTAGAACTTTTGAGAACCTTCTACAGCATTACAAAACAGTCATGTCAAACATTCCAAAACCTATGTACAACTTTTCAGAAGCTTATAGATTATTCTAGAATCTATAACTACCTCTTAGAACATTCCAATACCTTCAAAAACTTTCTTAACCTTTTAGAACATTTCAAAACTTTCTACAACCTTCTGGAATCTTACAAAACCTTCTAAAAACTGCAAGAACCTCCTAGAATTTCTTAGAACCTGACCCAGAACATTTCAGAACCTTCTGCTATATTTCGAAGCCTTCCAGAACCTTCTAGACCCCCCTAGGACTATTTAAAACCTTCTAGAACATTCCTGTAAAGCCTAGTAAAACATTCCGGAACCTTCTAAAACTTTTTTTCAGAACCTTCTAGAATATTATAGAATCTTCAATTACCTTCTATAACAATCCAAGACCTTCAAAAACTTTCTAAAACCTTTTAGAACGTTTCAAAACCTTCTACAACCTTCTGGAACCTTACGGAACCTTATAAAACCTACAAGAACCTTCTATAATTTCTTATAACCTGACTCAAAACATTTCAGAACCTTCTAAAACATTCACGCACATTCTACCATCTTCTGAAACCTTCCAGAACCTTTCAAAACCTTCTAGAACTATTTATAACCCTTTAGAACTATTTATAACATTCTACAACATTCCAGAATAAGTTTGTAAAACATTTCAAAATCTTCTACAACTTTCCCGAAACTTCTAGAACATTACAGAATTTTCAACTACATTTAGGACATTCCAGAACCTTCAAGGACTTTCTAGAATTTTTCAGAACCTTTCTGTAAATTGAAGGAACTTCTAGGGATCGACACTATGCGTGGATGTATGTTATGCGTATGTTTTGACGTTTTATAATTGCTAAAAAACGTTACGAACATGATTTTCTATTCCCTTCTGTAATAAAAACGTATCAAATATTACTATAAGAGAAATTCCTTATATCAGGAAAGTTTTTTTTTATAAAAATATGAAACTTTTCATGAAATCGCGAATTTTTTATAAAATAAGAAAATTTGGAGGCTTTCAATTATTTTTATTAAAAAACAGACGAATTGTATGGAAATTTTGACAAGTTTCATAAAAAATTTTTTGTATACAGTTTTTATAAAACCACTGTATAAAAATCGAAAAAATGCATATAACTTTCATGAAATCGACCTTATAAATAAAAGAATTTTTATAAATAATTCGCTAATTTTATAAAAATTAAAAATTTTGCCTCTTCTCATAAGAATGACAATCACTAAGGACTACAAAATATTTTCTGAAGAGTTTAGAAATTCGCCTATGTCCATAAAAATAACCAAAAAAAAAAAAAAAATGGTTACTCCGTTCAAGATCCATGTGAAAGATTCCAATGCGGAATAAACGCGAGATGCACCCCGAGCGATCCTCCGAAATGCATGTGCGAGGTAGGGTACGCCGGCGACCCCCAACACGGCTGCGTCGACGTGGACGAATGCGCCAACAACCCTTGCGGAGCCGGCGCGTTTTGCATCAACTCCAAGGGCGGATTCACCTGCGACTGTCCCAAAGGGATGGTCGGGGACCCTTACGGGCCCGGGTGCACCGGAATCCAATCCCGGCAGTGCTCCTCGAATGACGAGTGCGAAAACTATTTCGCCTGCGTCAAGGGATCTTGCGTGAATCCTTGCGACGACGTCTTTTGCGGCCCCAACGCCTACTGCGAGCCCGACAAACACGCTCCCTGGTGCCGCTGCGTCGTTGGTTTCATCGAGGGCAAAAAGAACGAATGCGTTTCTCGTGAGTTTTTTCTTTTTTTTCTTTGGAGAATTGTTTTTTCAACTATAAAATAAATGCAGAACAAGGATTTAGAATTTTACAGTCATTTTGTGGAAATTTTTGATGATGCAAAAAATTTGAATACTTGAATTTTTAATGTCGGAACGATGATTTTTATTTTCAATACGTTTTTTTTTTTTCACACTTTATTTCTGATCTGGAGCATTTTTTGTGATTTGTGGAACTTGGAATTTTTCAGTCATTCTGTGGAAATTCTTTAGAATTTTGAAATGCAAATACTTTACTTTGAATTTTCATGTTCAATATTTTTTTTTTTCATCGAGAGCAAAAAGAACGAATGCGTTTCTCGTGAGTTTTTTTTTTTCGAGAATTGTTTTTCCGACTATAAAATTAATATGCAGAACAAGGATTCAGAATTTTTCAGTCATTTTGTGGAAATTTTTGAGGATGCAAAAAATTTGAATACTTGAATTTTTAATGTCAGAACGATGATTTTTATTCTTAATACGTTTTTTTTTCACACTTCTTTTCTGATCTGGAGCATCTTTAGGAATTTGTGAAACTTGGAATTTTTGAGTCATTCTATGGACATTCTTTGGAATTCAAAAATGCAAATACGTTACTTTGAATTTTTATGTTCAATCCTTTTTTGTTGAGAATGATGAAAAAAATGCACGGTTTTTCGTAAAATAAAATTTCTAGAATGTGACGGATTCGTCTGCGGAAGCGGCGCCCAGTGCATCGTCTCCTACGATGGACCGACCTGCAAATGCATCGAAGGCTTCATGGGCAACCCGTTCCCGGGAGGCCAGTGCATACCGGACGTCTGTTCTCAGGAAGTGGCTTGCGCCGAACCGAGCGTCTGCATCGGCGGTCGCTGCAAACGCCGCTGCGAAGGCGTCGTCTGCGGAATCGGCGCTTCCTGCGATCCCGCGACCAGCAAGTGCGTCTGCAACCCGTACTTCGTCGGAAATCCGGACCTGCTTTGCATGCCACGTAAGTTTTTTTTACGCATTCCAAAGGTGACAAGACGTCCGCGTTTCAACGGACATGTCCGTTTTTCCTGTTTCCTCGCATACAAATATCCCTAGTGATTCTAGTTTTTCTCTTTTAAAATGAACATTTTTCAAGGTCGATTTCAAAGAACTTTTATACATTTTTCAGAAAATGTGCGATTCGAGTGATTTCATAAAAAATGTACCGAAATATGTTCTTTCATAAATGTCGGATTTTTATTTACAAGAATGTTTTGTAATATATTTCCAAAATAACTTATTCTAAAATTCAACATTTTGTGAAGTCAATTTTATGAAAAAATTAAATTGTATAAAAATGTGTGATTTTTGTAAAAGTTTTATAAACGCCAGAATCACTAGAGTAACTGTATGAAAGTTGATAGAATTTTTTGAAAAGTAGAAAAATTAAAAAAATTACTTAATCTGAAATTCCACATTTTGTGAAATCAATTTTATGAACAAATAAAATTTTATACAAATTTATGATTTATGCAAAAATTTTATAAATGCCAATATCACTAGAGTAACCGTATGACAGTTGATGGAATTCTTTGAAAAGTCGAAAATAATTTTCTCGCATATCCCTAGTGATTCTAGTTTTAATTTTTTTAAATGAACATTTTTTAAGGTCGATTTTGAAAACTTTCATAACTTTTCCAGAAAATGTGCAATTCAAGTGATTTTATAAAAACTGTGACGAAATAAGTTCTTTCATAAATTTAGGATTTTTATTAAAAAAAATGTTTTGTAATATTTTTCTAAAATAACTAACTCCACAATTCCACATTTTGTGAAGTCAGTTTTATGGAAAAATTGAATTTTATAAAAATGTATGATTTTTGTAAGTTTCATAAACGCCAAAATTACTAGAGTAACCATATAAAAGGTGATAAAAATTTTGTTTGATTAGAAAAAAATCTTCAAATGTTATCACGATTAACTGATTAATCCGAAACTCGTTTTCAGCGGTTCAACCGCCTCATTGCGACCCAACCTGCGGGAAAAATGCCCACTGCGAGTACACTCCGAGCAACTCTAAATGCGTCTGCAACCCGGGTACCAGTGGAAATCCCTATCTGGGTTGTGACGTGCGCGAAAAATCGGACTGTTCTCGCGCCATGTGCGGCAAAAACGCGCATTGCAGCTCCGGGCCCAACGCCATCGAGTGTCTCTGCACGCCTGGATTCGCGGGCAACCCTTACATCCAGTGCTACGGTGAGTGCCGACTCGTTAATCAAAGTGACAAGTCACTGGAAAAACCGGCACTACTTTTTTTCGGACATTTTCATAAGTGTCCGTATACTGGTTTCCGATCAAGGGAGATAAGGGAAAAAGTCCGAGCCGGGACATCCGGTGAAAATGTTTTGCGCTTCTAGATGTTTGGTTTTTGTTGCGAATTTTTCTTCTTAGGGAAGTTTTTTTTGTTTATTCAATTGATGTTTCTCCGGAACTCAATACGTGAGATTTTTATACAAGGGCCCTAGTGATTGTAATTTTTATAAAAACAAGCAACATTTTCATAAAATCAGGGAATTCTTTATAGAAATTCATTTTTTTATAAGGTCTATTTTATGAAAGTTATACAAAACTTTCGATTTTTATAAAATGGTTGCATGAAAACTTTATAAAAAAAATTTTTTTATAAAATCTGTCAACATTTTCACACAATTCATCTGTTTTTGTATGAAAACAATTGAAAGCCATATTTTTATGAAAAAAACTTTCCTGATCTAAGGAATTTTTCTTATAGTAATATTTGATACGTTTTTATCACACAAGGGAATAGAAAATCTTGTTCGTAACGTTTTTTAGCAATTATAAAACGTAGAAACATACATTTTACAGGATTTGAAAATTCTTCAATTCAAATTGGAAGTAAGCATACAAATTGACAGATTTGATGGAGAAGAAAGTTGACTATCGGACTTCTGATGCAAAGGTCGCAAGTTAAAATTCCGCTGTCTCCAAAAAGTTTTTAAATTTCTTTTAAAATGGAATTTGGGCTAGAGCCTCATAAACTGATGAAAAATGGTATATACATTGACAAAATGATCCAAAAAAGGTTAGAAAATTTTTGCATATGTAAAAAATTTTTTTTAACTTTTTATAAAAAATTTTGTTTATAAAACTTTTGTAAAACCGACCTTATAAATTTTTATAAAAACTAGAATCACTAAGGAGAGTGGGTTTGAAATAATGTTTAATGATTAGTTTGATTGATTTAATTTGGTGATGTTTTTTTATTTTTCGAAAGTTATCAAAGGTCTTACAATATTCTTATGTATGTTTTTCTGATTCACAACCTTTTTTTTTTAAGGCTGGAAATTTATGGTATTTTTGATGGGTTTCTCGGGATTTCCATTTTTTATCTGAATTCTACGATGTTTACGGTCATTTTTGAAAATTCAAGAGTCGTACGGTTTTTGAATAAAAAACTGTCGAAATTCTCACAATTCTTCAAAATTTTCAATATTTCCTCAATTTTCAGAACATTCAAATTTTTCAAAATTCTCACAATTTCAAAAAATTTCGAAATCATCAAGATGTTCAAAATTCTTAGAGTTCTGTAAAATTTTCAATATTTCCGAAATTTTCGGAACATTCAAAGTTTTCAAAATTCTCAATATTTCAAAAAATTTCGAAATTATCAAGATGTTCGAAATTCTTAGAATTCTGTAAAATTTTCAATATTTCCGAAATGTTCAAAACATTCAAAAATTTCAAAATTCTCACAATGTCAAAAAACTTCGAAATCATCAAGATGTTCAAAATTATCAGAATTTCAAAAATCATCAATAGTCCCGAAATGTTCGAAATACTCAAAATTCCCAAAATTCTCATAAGTAACATATTTTCCAAAATTCCATGATTTCCCAACCTTTTCGAAATCTCCAAAATTCCAACAGTTCTTCAAATGTCCCAAACTCCAAAAAATATTCAACACTTCCAAAATCATCCCAAATATAAAAAAAACCTCCCTATTCCCCCAGACATCAACGAATGCAACGTAAACGCCTGCGGCGAGCACGCAGTCTGCATAAACACCATAGGCTCCTTCGACTGCCGTTGCTCCGAAGACTACTTCGGGAACCCTTTCCAAGGCTGTCAAAAGACCGTAGACCCCGGGACCTGCACGAGCCCTGACGGCTGCGTAGACAAGTGCATCCACGTAAAATGCGGACCCAAATCCATCTGCCAGGACGGTCTCTGCCTCTGTCCCCCCGGCTACGTCGGGGACCCCACCGACCCGACCACGGGCTGCCACGAGCACGGCCATTGCGCCAACGACCTCGACTGCGCCTCCAACGAGATCTGCTTCCAAGTCGGGAAAGGCGTGCGAAAGTGCGTCGACGGGTGCTCCAAAAGGCAGTGCGGGCCCAACGCCTTCTGCGTCACCCAAAGTCACCTGTCCTCCTGCCTCTGCATCGACGGCTACCTCGGCAACCCGAGCAACCTCGTCGACGGCTGCCAAGCCCACAAATCCATCGACCACTCCGTTTGCCTCCAGAACTCCGACTGCAACCCCGGACAACTCTGCGTCCTGGTCCCCCAAACGGGCGCTCGCGAGTGCGTTAGTCCGTGCAGCAAAATCGCCTGCGGCTCGAACCAGAAATGCGAGGTCGATTACACGGGTCGCGCCAGCTGCAAGTGCCTCGACAACTACGAATGGGATCCAGTTCTGTCAGCCTGCGAGAAACCCTCGCTCCCCGAGTGCTCCGCCGACGAGGAGTGCCCCTCCAACGCCGCCTGTCGCCCGGATGCTCTTGGCGTGCGCAAATGTCTCGCCATCTGCGAGAGCTTCACCTGCACGTCCAACTCCCAGTGCGTCGCCGTGGGTCACAAAGCGCGCTGCGAATGTCTCCCCGGATTCACGGGCAATCCGAACGACCGCTTCGGGTGTCACAACCTGCGAAAGGGCGATTGCGTGGAAAGCGACTGTCCGGAGAACAGCGCTTGCAGGCCTGACTCCGACGGCGTTCTCACTTGTCAGCCCCTTTGTAGCTTCTTGTCTTGCGGCCCCGGCGCCTTGTGCGTCACGCACAACCACGTGGCGAATTGTGAATGCCCTCCGGGCAATTACGCCGGGGATCCTAATGACCCTGTTGAGGGGTGTAAGAACGTGCCTTGCGTGTATAACATCGACTGTCCGCCGACGCAGCTCTGCGATCGGTTGAGCCACACTTGTCGGGATGTTTGCGATAAGGGGGCTTGCGGGAGTGGAGCCGTTTGCATTGCCGACGATCACAAGAGCATTTGCCAGTGTCCTCCGGGGTACAGGCCGAACCCGGTGGCGGATGTCGAGTGTGTGGCTGTTGATGGGTGTTCGCCGAATCCGTGTCATTCTACGGCGATTTGCGTTGCCGGCGGTTCGAAGGGTCCTGTTTGCCAGTGTCCGCCGAACCATGTGGGGGATCCGTATGGTTCCGGGTGCCAGGAGCAGGGGCATTGCGAGTGCGGGGATAACGCGATGTGCGAGTTGAGGAACGGCGAGCCTGTTTGCAGGTTGGTGGATTGTTTTTGAAGATTTTGGGAGTGGAAGGTTTGTGGTGGGGGGGGGGGGGGGGGGGGGGGGGGGGGGTGGGGGGGGGG
The DNA here is from genome assembly GCA_030522785.1 of Platygaster equestris. Taxonomy (NCBI): domain Eukaryota; kingdom Metazoa; phylum Arthropoda; class Insecta; order Hymenoptera; family Platygastridae; genus Platygaster; species Platygaster equestris. Next base: position 306 of record JAPYZK010003504.1, on the reverse strand, counting down.
GGGGGGGGGGGGGGGGGGGGGGGGGGGTTTTCGCGAAGGAGTGAGTGGAGTGACGTTTTTGGAGAATATTTGGAATTTGTTGGGTTCTGGTATTTTTGAAATTATGGCAGGATACTTGGAATAAGTCGAATTTTTGAAGTTATTGGAAACTTTGGAATTAATCTATTTTTCTAGAATAATGAAATTTTGGGAATTTTTTATTTGGGGGGATTTTATAATTTCAACGTATGACTTACCAATGTTTCAAGATTATCGAAATTTTAGAGTTTTTTAGAATTTTTGGAATTTGTTGAATCCAGAAATTTT
>JAPYZK010003503.1:0-11794 GCA_030522785.1 Platygaster equestris | reverse complement strand
ATGTCTCATCCGCGAGATGCGTCGCGTGTGTAACCCGATAACTCGGAATTACGCGCGAAATACGCCGTGTTGTAAGATGACGTCATTGTTATGACTGCCCATACGGACATCTATCTACTTACTTGTATTAAATATGCTAATTGTTTTCGTTATTCTTCATTGTAAATTAATTTTTTTTTTAAATCGATCCATGTTATGTTTCCTATATCAAATAGACAATTCAGAAGAAAACGCACGACTCATAGGCACAGATCGCGTAAAGTGTACGTTGTTACGTCGTAGACACCAGGTGGAATGTTCAAGTCCACTTAAACGGTATTACCAAATATAACAAGTCTTAAGCCTTTATGACGATGAAATAATAGTGTTATTGTAAAATTAATATCACCCGATAACATACGACAGATGTGCGCTTTTCGAAAAACAATTCTCATTAGCGTACAAATTATATTCGGGAGCCGAGATTTTCGTTGAATGTTGTTTAAACCTTGTCCTATATGTGAAAAAATATGGAAGAAAAAGATATGGACGTTCTAAATTTTTCGACTTGAAAAATTTCTTTACGTTTTACGTTCGCGACGATACATATTAAATGACGATTTGAGGTGTTCGGGCTGTCAATTATTCTTGAAGTACATTTACTTACAAACATTTTGCAGAAAGAATGACACGGATACTTCAGTTTTTGTGAAAGTTATAACGAATTGCGAAAAAATTCTCCAATGGAGTGAGGTTACATCGATTTTGACAGCCAAAATTAAAATTGCGATTCCTCTGAAAAACCGAACTTTTGAGCAAAAAGGAAAAATACATGCCTCTCAAATTTCAATGTAAAATTTATTCTCCGACTTTGACGCGAAACGGTGACAGTCCCAAATGGCCTGATCGATCCGAAATGTAATGACCGATTGATTTTTCATTCGATTCTTAAGAACATTCCTGATTACTCCGTCGGTAAGGTAGGGAATTGCATCGTTTTTTAAATCAATTTTGGGAGCATAATTTCAGTAAAAAATCACTAGAGCAGAAAACTAGCTACTCAAACACATCCACCAGATGCACAGATGCATAAAATTTTAATTCATCATTTATTGGCGGCGTAAGATGTATGCGCGTCTCAACATTGCAATGTTAAAACGCGTAAACAGCTCACGCCCGCAATAAATGATGAGTTTGAATTTTTCGCATCTAGTCGATGTGTTTCAGTACCTAGTTTGTCGCTCTGGTAGTTTTTTACTAAAATCATGCTCCCAAAATTGATTCTGAAAAAACGATGAAAATCCCTACCTTACCGATAGAGTAATCAGGAATGTCCTGAAGGAAACTAAAAAAATACATGCAAGAGCCTATAACGTACTATAGCCTGGGGAAGTACTGCATCAACCCCCAGTCGGATATTTCATGGAATACACACAGTCTGAAATTCCAAAGTTTCTCGTCATTCTGAGAATGCCTTCAATTAGTACGTAATCGCTATAATGAATATTCTGAATGTCTTTATAGACATCGATAGAACTCATCCTGAAGGTACATCATTTTTCCTGCTCGCATTTCTAGGTCATCGATTATCCAGAGTTTTCATGGTTTCCTTCTTCCAATTTTTCATTTTCCTCCACGTCTGTGACTTTTGTACATAAATGTACACATTCAGAAAATATCTCAAAAAACATGACAAACCACAAAAATCTATCCCCGTTCATCATGCACCAACAATATCCCTGTATCACTCTCCACCGTTCTCCCCGCAACATCCCCAAAAAATGCCTCGCAGAAAGGCACCCCATTTTTTCATCAGCTGACCTCGATACCCGCCTTCCGTTTTCCGGGACCCGGAATCCCGCTGGCCTATTTGAAGTCTAATTGTTTAACAAGAGTGGAAAATAGGGCAGGATCCGCCCCGGATTTGTTTAGCTATCGTACTTTCGCTGGATACGCCGGAAAGTCGAGAGCGCGTTATAGGGGCCACGGATCGATCGCCAGCTCCGGGCTGGGCGGGACGCGCACCTGGGGCTGCCCGATGCAGGCCACCAGGAAGACGGTCCTGGAAAACGATTCTGGGATGTTGCTATGAGTCCCGTGACGTCACCCCCAGCGCCGTGACGCCAACGCAGCGTCGTCCCGGCGCAGGCGCCCCGGACACTAGGTTAATAGGTTACGGTATCGATCAGCGGGACGTCCGCACAACACTGAAAACTACCCTAGCGATTCAATCTCTCCCGACTCCTTTGCTCACATTGCCCGGGTTATTTTTTCGTCGTACTTCGGGGGGACATTTATTTCCGAGGATGGGGAATAATTTTGCAGGGATTTTGGGGTGTATTCGTCTATGGAGGTCGTACATGGTTATGAGGGATGATTTCCATTGTACGATCATTATTCATTTTCGAAATTGAATATGATGTTCAAAATTGAAATGAATCAATTTCTGCAATGATCATATGATTATAGTCATCAGATTTGAATGTGGAAAACAAACAAGTTGAAGAAGTCAGTGAATTTTGAGGTTAAGTTCATCATTTTTAGATTCGTCTCCATTCTTCATGTGAGAGTTTCGCAGGTACGAAAAATGAAACCAAAACCGAATGACGGGATACAAAAGTGTATGGGAAATTCCCATTGGGAATGAAGATAGAAGAGCATACATGATTTGGCTCTCGTTTGGAAGCCACCGAACGATCAGTTAGAATGGAGCTGTTTCCATAAGTAAACGACGTCCGTATAATTTTGTACTCGTTCCCGCGGGAGACGCGAGTGGATATCGACCGGGCTCCGCCCTGTTCCCGTTCGCTTTTCTCTTCTCTTTTCGCGGTTATCCCGTTTGTAGAAACACTCAATTTAGAGGGCTACATATCCCCTATTATTTTTGCCGATTTTTCAAAGTTACTCGCGTTTATTTCTTCGCTGCTGTGTGTTTTTTCCGTGGATTCCTCGTCAGCGATTTTGACCTGGCTTCATTTTCCAGAATATAAAATGATTTTAAAAAATATAACAGAGTTAATAATTCATTCGATTTTCGAGGTCAATTTTTTTAACGCGTTACGAATACTTTCGACTCTGACTGTGAAATTCTACAAAAATTTACTATAGTATCGAAGTATCTCTATGGATAACATACTTTCCCAACAGTCAATTCACTTCAAACTGGACCAAAAATCTCCCAAAGTCGCGAGCGCCCCAAAACTGCCAAGATTGCTCTATTCGGAGCCACATTATTTCTCCCGCGTGGGCGAATTTTTTCGTCGTACATGGACGCGATGAAAATATATCACGCTCATGTAGTGTCAAGTTTATTGTGGCAGCGCACATTTTTCCTCGGCAGAACTGACTCTCGTCGCGCTTTTTTCCACTATAAATAACTGTAACACAAATAACCAATTACCGTGAAATTTCGTGCCTTTTTTTCTACACGACGTCGTGATCGCGTTTCTTCGGCGACAAACTTTGCTTCTGCGCGGTCTACTTTTATCGAAGTTTCACGTCTCTCTTTGATTAAATTTCTACGTCGGAAAGACGATGGAAATTAATTGAATTTTTTTGAACGATGAAAGTCGAGTCGTACCGTGGGAGGGGAATATCTTACGCCTTGCTGGAAATTCTCAGATGTTAAGATTGTTTTCTCAAAGATTAAAGGTCTTGCTGGTACCTTTTTATCTCTAATTCGTAGAAAATTTCGGATATCCCCCGTCTGTAAATGGAAAAACTTTCTTACTGAATCTGGAAAAAGCAAGCTCGAAAAAAATCCGGCAATGATAAAATCGATGCATAAAAAAACGGCTGGCACGCGAGCCCGGAAATAATCGACACCACCTCAGCACGTCCAGGGTTGCCCCGGTAGTGACGTATTCCTTCCCCAATAGCACATTTGGCAAAAACCGAGGATCGTCGAGCCGGCGCCGTCTCCTGCTGTCGTCTGGCAATCCGAAAACTCCGGCATATTCATTTAAATGATAAACGCCCGAAACATTTCGCTCGACAGACAATGTCCCTGCCCCTAACGAGGAATCGTTGAATAAGTTATTCCACCCTAGGAAAGTCCTCAAACTATCCTCCTTCGGCGTCATTACTTCTCATTCTACTAGTCATTGTTTTCTTGCTAGGGGAAGGTATAGATGAGCATATACGTTGGTCATGCATAACTGAGTATTATCAGTGGTGGACTGAGAAACATTTTCAGTAAATTCGATCGAAACAGGTTTCCTAATTTTTAGGAGAACCAAAAAATTAAAGACGGACAAATTAATCAGTTTATGTGACTTTTACTGACAATCGCACACTTTTTTTATGTACTATAGAAACCATGAAAATAATGACGAACGCTGTGTTTCACGATAATCGTAAGAACGTCGATTTGGGGTTAGGTCGGTTGCATATGACCAACCAGTCGGTTTGGATCATCATGTCAACTATTCGTGATTAGTAAAATCAACAGAAAACTGCCGTTCTCACACAAATTTAATGATAGAGGTCAGTCAAACTTACCAAACGTGCTTTTTTGGTACATTCGAAGAAACATTCGTTTGTTTTTATGAAAAAGTACAGTGATATAGAGTAATAAAATTATCATCGACGAAAACTTTTTGGTAAGTTCGATAAATTTTAATACATTTTTTTAAACCTCTGAGTTTGATATTCTTTAAGACAATGTTCAATCAATAACGGATTTTGTACTGAAACTTCAAGGTTACCGAATAAAAATCTCGAAGTCTTGGAATTCAGAACCGAAACTCGGATCTTCATAAATCTTTGTCATTTTAATTCTAGATATATCGTTTTTAAACAAGACTTTTCGATTTCCAATCTTCAAACCTGCGTATATTAACCACTGGAATCAAAAATTTTGTGGGTATTAAATATCCATTTTCTGCATTTCAGGATTCTCATACGTATGTCGAACTTCTTATTCGATTAAACTTCTCCTTCGAATATTAAGATTCTCCAACTTTTGTATGAATGATTTAATAATGAATTAGGTCCCTCCTGAATAAATAGTCTAACTCGCTGCAATATCGCCCAATTACGCCTACAAAGTATCCTGGAATCCCGAGCAATTAAATCATTTATTGGAGTCTTGAATGTAGAACGCGTCGAAGTTTGTATCAGCTCGATACGACGCTCTGCCGTGATTTTAAATGAGTTTAGTATGTCATAGGAGCTTTGTGCAAAGTCTCTCGTAACTTTATGGAAAGCTCTTGCGACACCGAGGGAGTTTTATGCAATAATCAGCGTTTCATCATTCAAAGCAGCGCTCTGATAAGACTTTCCCGATTTTTCAACCAGAAAATCCATAGGAATATCACCTGTTTTTACACAATGTCATGCTTTCTGATTTAGAGGTTAGGTCTCTGTCAAATACAACGCTGTCAACTGCATTTCATTAGAATTCAAAGTATTGCGGGTTTTTTTTCAACAGCATCAAATTTTGTAGTGACTCCCGAGGACTGTGATCGTTTCGCAAAATTAAGTTTCACAATGCGAGCGCAATAGTATATTCATTCGATTTCACCCTCAAAGACTTCTCTCATGTTCTACTTTAAGGTTAGAGTCATATAAAAGATAAAACAATACACAAAATGAGCCTTTAACAAGCTCTGAATTTTGATTAAACCCGAAAGAACCATAAGTCAAAGTTTCCTCACGCTTCATTTCGTGAGTCCTGGGCGATTCTGAACCCCCGCAAAAAGTATAACAGATTCGCGTTTCTTCGGGTAATATCTAACACTCCAGCCTCGACTACATATAATCACTCAAAACCAGTCATTCGATTTCTATCTTGTGGCGAATCCGGGAGATTTCGGTGTCCGCATTGTTTGCGGGCACGACGCAGTCGCTCGGAAGCCGCGTGTTTGCCCTCGATCAGCTTGATTAAATGGCGCCGCGAATTGACGTCGTCGCGCCATCCCGAATCGCTCGGGAAACTCGGCCCGGGTCCCGTCGTCATCGGAAATCGATGCTCCTGAATGTAATTTTCTTAATCTTTTCGCGTTTGAAGAATTTATCCAATTCTCGTATTCTTAATTGTATGAACATGATGAGTACTAATATAAAAACACCGTGTGAAAGAGGTTATGTTTCACGTTGTGTCCGGAGTCGAGAAATTAACAATAGCTGGCTTCTCTGACCGCATTTGGAATCATGATATGCACTGTTAACTGTATTGACTACAAAAATAAGTTTTTTTGTTCATAAACAATGACTACGTTCAATATTAATAATTCGTTCCGTCTATGTATTGATTCGTGGAGAGTGATGTGACCAATTATTCTAGTCGAAACTGACGCCAGAATGAAATGAACACAAAACTCATTATGGGAATAATTATTCTTCCGATTTTAATTACTTCCCTTTCCAAGGAATTTTGAATTTTTTCCCTCTAATTAACGGCTCCGTAAAGCAGAAAATGTCACCGAGGTTTTGGCATTAACGAACGCTCGAGAACAGATAAAAATACGTATCTTAGGTGTACGATGACGTTCGAGTAAACATAAAATACGTCCGTTGTAAACACGTGTCTTCGCATGACGTGCAAATATTTTGTCAGCACAATGCTACATGATTATTTATTGGAGCTAATTCATGAAACGGAGCAATTTATTCAGTGTCATTGCCAAGGGTAAAAATATATCATCTTTTTCTTTTTTCTTGGGTCTTCATTTCAGATAACGGAATGTGTCAAGTCGTGTTTCGTCACGTTCATTCGTCTAGCAATAAACAAATTTCTTGTCCTTAAATTGTATTATCCAGAAAAAGAATCAAAGTTTCCAAAAGTTACGAAAATTCCTTAGAATTTGAAAACCTTTGACACATTTTCTGGATTTTTCGGAATTTTCGCTCAGCTCCCAATACTTTTAATTTGATTTCCGATTATTTTCAGAAGTGAAGTTTTTCCAATGATTTGAGAATTATCTTAACATAACCAACATTTTGCATCATTTCGGAAAAAATGAGAAAATTTAAAAAATGCAAAAAAATACACCTGAGAGCATACAAGAAATGTCCAAAACTTTTTCTCCCGGTGGAGATCCTCTCTACAAAACTTGTTGGAAGAAACTAATGAAAAGTGAAATCTCAAACTTCCCTTATAACTTCGACGTCTTTTTATACGTAGGTACAAGGACGAAAATCTGATAGACATCGGCAAAAGAAATTCAATCCTGTAGTTCGCGTCGACAGGGCTTCTATTTCACGCGAAACACATTACCGTGGCGTCCCGCGGGAGGTGTTCAAGAAAATGTATCTTGGGAGTCGGAGTCACGAAAAACACGTGTCGAATCAAATAACGCATACAAATTACTCCCTTACACATCACGCAATTTTTCAGTCTTTACCAGATACGCCAATGAAAAGTTTTCATGAATTGAAAAAAACATGATTTCCAAGTTGTAAGGAGACCAAACATACGAAACTGATGCTCATCCCACGAAATATGACAGATTGTGATTTCCATCCGAAATGACAAAAAATCTCTTCACTTGTACATCTTTCGACTGTAATTTATCACCAACAAGATCAGTTAAAAAAAGCTTCCCTGCGTCTCTGACTGGCAGATCTGTCCCCTAAACGCGCTATCGTAACGATTTCAGATTGAATATACAACATTCGCCCTTTGGGAAATGACGACCCTACTCGCCCCGAACTTTTTCTCCAAGCCCTCGTTGAAGAATTAAGATTTTTCTTGGAGGGTTCCCGGGAGTCGAATTGGGTCACGAGGGGACGAGGCAGTAAAGTATATACGAGAAAAAAGGGAAAGGCGCTATCAATAATCCTGGAGGAGCCTTCTAAATGCATTTCTTGAGCAGCATTACAGGTCTTCATTGAAATTAGAAGACTCATTCCGTTCAAGAAACAGGAATGTGTTTGATTTTATTTAACAGTTTTTCCGTAAATGAAAGCAATCTTTGTTTGTTGTAAAATCTGCGTTCCATCGTGTAATCATGGGTAATCGAAACCTCGATTTTCGTGTTTAATTGGTTTTTCAAGTCATTTTAGGTCTTGTAGGAGGGGTATACATAGATTTATGAAGTTTTGGGGAAAGTTTACTGAGATGGAACAGTACGAAAGTTTTCGGTATTTCCGCAAATATTAGAGAATTTTACGAAGCCACAGACACTAAATGTAACAAGAACAACATGTTTATCGATATTTGTGGTCGAGATAACGATACTATTTTATCGATATTTCAGAATATCGATTCCTGATGTACTTATAGGTTCAAGAGGATAAAATAGTGAGAAAAAATGAGATTATTTTCATGGATCTTATTTATGAAATTTATGTAAACAGATTTTCAAATTCCACAGAAATTTACCTCATATGCCCGAAGTGTTTCGAAACTATTGAAACGTCTGAAATTTTACTAGTATGTTCTCCGCAATACATCGGAAAGTGAAAAGCATCAATAACATTAATAGCGAACATTTATGTCATTTTCTCACAGAAAATAACACAACAGTATTATCGCAATTGAAGATTTTAGAGCGTTCAACAGCAGTGGAATTTGCGTCCGTACTTTTCGGTACGAAAGCTCTTTCGAATGCGTCATGCATTCGCTCCCTCAAGAAAGCACCTCGTAAATCAGCATCACCGGAGTAATATGGGAAAGTAAAGGTGTTGCCATTGAAATATGACCCTGGGTGCTGCTGTTACTAATAATATAAAACCGAATTTCGTTCGTGACATACTTTAGGTATAATTTCTAAAGTGTCCCTCACAGGAACTTCCCTTAACTTTTCAGGTTGTTTTGGCAGTGTCATGAAGAGACACTTTCCTATTTCAAACACACGAATTGCTTTTATATTCCACCTACGGGATTATTTGGAAAACGGGACTTTTTGGGCCCGGGATATGGCAACCAGTACGTTGCACGTTTTTTTGGTTTGCATCCCCATTGATTTTTAATTGTATGTGGTTCTATCAGCTTTGTTTCTCTTGTTTCTTTTTCAAATCTTTGTTCGTTTGAGAATACATACATGCTTTCTTACAATTCATTCGATATACTACAGAAATTGGTGTTTTATGTGGTTCCCTGCCCTTTTCTATTTAATGAAAGTGACTTAATATACAAGTCCAACAATGTAAATCATAAAGTTCATTATTCGTAATTAGTGAAATTTTCCCCTTCACACAGGATGAAACCTCAACCTTTTAAAGGTGGGCCCTTAACTACAAGTCTGAACTTCCAGGACTATTTCAACTTGAGGGTTTACTCATTTTTCACTTCTTAATTCGTTTGTATTCCAATTAACATTTCCCCATCTATGAATTTTTCTTTTCCAATTTTTCGTTATCCTGTTCTTTTTCGAATTACAATTATCTCCAACCTTACTGTGAAACCAGTGTACTATTTCCAATACAGTCATCACCGGTCCAAGAGGTCCCATAAATCAATAATTATCCCAGGAAATTCAATACCCATCATTACCGAGCCTGTAATCCGTTCAATTTTCCGGTGCAATTACATCGACAAAAGTGCACTTCACCATATCGTATAAACCGGAATAGTGTAATTTTGCTTCATCAAACGCACAAATAGAACACGCGAAATGAGATATTGTCGCCGAGTGCAATCTCGGCAACTTTTTTTTCTTTCGCCATTTTCCATCCATCCATTCTACGAGTTTAAATTTCCGCAAAGTTTTGCAGGGAACGTGGGATATTAAATTGGTGCTCATCCGGTGAAATAAATGAATTTCTCGCCTCGTAAACACGCTTTTCGGGTATAATTAAAAAATTGGAAAATGGATAAATGAATTAAAAGTGGGACGGAGCGTCTATGGGGAGGTGGATCTTCATCTACTTTCCCATAGACGATGCGTCTAACCATATCATATTACACCAGATTTTCGGATTGACAACGGTCTCATTTCTGAGGGAATCATTTTTTCAATTGGATATTTGATATGATATCGTTTTTAGATAACCTGAAATCTCCGTGAAATACGATTTCTCCATTAATATTGCTTTTAATCGAAGCTTTAAAATGATCCAGCAAGGGAAAAAAATCGGTCGTAGCTCTGTCATCTTTCCTGCTTCCCAACGTATCCGATGTCGCAAAGTCGAGTTTTTGCGTCACAGCGGAACGTACTAAAAGAAACGAGTTTCAACTAGCTGCGGCCAGCTCGAACGTGCACGTGCTTGCGAACGAGACGTGAATGTTGCACCGGCTAATTGAAGCTCGAATACGTTATTCCGGCAGTTAAAATCAGGTGAAGACAGTCCCCCTGTTGGGAAGCGACTGTGCATATCAATGAATCTCGATGCCATTATTTGAACGCGATTTGATATAGATTATGTAGATTGATGGAAGTTTCGTGAAAATGGAATAGCCCAGAACTTTGAAGCTGACTCTCGAAATGAGTAATTTCGGACAATTTTCTCATATTTCCATAAATATCTGGTAATGTATAAAATTTTTATAAATTTACGAATTCTCCAGACAGATTTTGAAGTTTTCTAATAAATTATCAACAATTTGTATATGAATAAGTTCTAGTCGAAGAAAAAAAGATAGTTTCATGTTTGAAGAAATCGAAAGTTTCTAAAGTTCGGTATAGAACCAAAAACACAATGATAACCAATAATCTTTTCTTCAGTGAATATCTTCGCTCATTGTTGATTTATCGTCCAATAATTATCGCAACTGCGCCTATTGTTGCACAGGAAAAACAATATCCTGAGTTGTGACAACAGTTTTGACGCAGAATGCAAAGTTTTCGCAGATGGCACGTCTCAAGACTAGTCGCTTAAAATACTTGTCCGGGTAATGTAAGAGGCGGATTCATATTTTTCGAAGACAAATTAGAATTCCGAAGCCATGAATCTCAAAAGGTTCGTGAAAAAATACGTCATTTAAGTGTCATCATCGTCATAAAATGTGAAAAAATATGAGAATCTCAAAAAAGATTGTATGTCTATCATTTTTGAAGCATCAAGATGTTTTTCGGTTCATTCATTTCGATATTTTAGTTGCACTTCGTTAATGACGTTAAAAAATTGCCCAGATGGATTTCAAAACAATGGTTTCTAAGAAACTTTTTGTTAGTGAACTTAAATTTTTTTTAATAAAATAAAATTAAGCATCGCAATTCAAATAGTCTGACGACACTCAGACGACAGGTTCTTATATGGAAACAAACAAAACGGGATCAACTGGGATGACGCGATGCTACCATTATCGCTTTGTTTGCCCCGAAAAAGTCGAGTGGAAAGAGCTGCAAAGGTGCACCTTGAAGATTCGCGAAAGCCTGATAACATTATGCACCGTCAGAATCGTGTTTGCGCGTTTTGCGTCATCACGCGCGGCGCTTGAGATTTTTTGTGTTCATTTTACACGTGTATGCACGATACGCCGACGAGGATAGAACCCGTCCAGCTCATCGCGCGATCCCGTTTGTCGGAGACAGTTATAGCTGTCGAAGCGCGGATTCTAGAATTGTTCGCCAGATGAATGAAGAAGGAAAATTGTATTTCATCTTAATTATGACGTTCTTGGGAATTTCGTATTCGTATTTGATAATGAACATAAATTTTGATATTCGGATATTGGCATTTGAGGTTACAATATTTTATTATTGAATTGAACATCAATTTTCAGACGAATTTTATGATTTCAACGTTTAACCTCAAAAATAACGTATCTTCGCTTTTCATAGTCGTAAAATTCCCTACACCATTTATTTCTCGACATTCAGACATTTGAAATTCAAAAAACCCCTAACTGTAAAAACTTGACTTCAAATTTGAAATCGTCCTATTTTCTCATTTCCCCCAACTTCATGAAGCTGCGAAAATGTATCAT
>JAPYZK010003502.1:0-11798 GCA_030522785.1 Platygaster equestris | reverse complement strand
TTTTGCGGTTTTGCGTAATGTTGTTGCTCTGGACGTGATTTACGCGGTCAATTGTGGTGGTAAGAACAATTTTCGTAGTACGAGTTGCAAGAATTTCGGGTTTTTGAGTTGTCGGTTTTTGGGTATGAGGGTATTCGAGTGAAATTCGGGAGATTTTGGTTTTGATTTATGGATTTCTCAGTGTTTTTCATGGAAAAAATTAGAAATTTCAGGGTTTATCTTCATGAGGTTTGAATTATTGAATTCAAGTTCGTCACTTTTGAAATTTGGAATATAATTCGCATGGTAGTTGCTAACATTTTTCGAAATTTATTTTAAAAAATTTCAAGGCTTTCAAACATTTTTTGATCATTTAGAATGTTTCATCTGCTTTTTAATAAAACGTTTTGGAAAATTTTGAACTTTTCGAATTTAAACAAAATTGAGATGATTTTTAAAAAGTTCAATTAATTTATAAGAATTCCTGGAAATTGAATTCATGGAATTTTCGAAGTTTGATAACAGCTCCGATAACTTACCTTGTTTGTTAAAAAACTAAAAACTACATATGATGATAATATTTTTATAATATCTGATGATAATAATAATGTGTAATACTATTACACTAATATTGTTGAAATTTTCAGATAATTTACGGTATTATTAAAAATTTCACCAATATTTTGAAATCATTTTTCAAATTTTGTCAAGATTCAGATGAAATTCCGTTTGTTTGAATAGTTCAAATGTCAGAACGTCCCATAAAATGAATCATATTTTTGCAGTAGAACAGAAGACTTTTTGAAACATTGAATTAGGTTTTTATGCAGCCCGAAAATAGCCCAAAAAAAGAACAAAACGAATTAGCAGTAAAAAATTTTTTTTAAATATATACTGCTAGCTTGACATCAAGCAGGACACACCTGTCAAAAACTTGATTTTGAAATAAACCAAATAGCCCAAAATTTTTTATTACTGCCCGAAAATCGCCTGAATATAGCCCAATTTTTCGATATTCATACCAATATTATATTCGAAAAAGGTATTTCTAGCTTGACGCACCTGGCTGTCGTCACTGTCGTCAGATTTGTTTACCCGCCATCTAGGGACCAAAAAATCGCCATCTTCTTTCCTGTATCGCGCACGCGCAGTACTTAAAAGCGCGAAAATTTAAAAATATTGTGAATTCAACGTTTCACACATCAAAAAGTTAGTGTTTCACCTTCGAGTTAACAAAAAGAATGATACAAATTGGTTTTTTAATTGTATTACGCACATAATAATAGAAATCCAAATAATGTAAGCAAACGGAAGCATAGTTATGGAAGAACGATGACGAAATTTTTCATTGGAACTTCCCGAAATGTAAAAAATTAGTTACAAATAGTCTCAGAATCCAAAAACCACCAAACAATTCGCCATCGCCAAATGGAAATTTTTCCTCGCCAAGAGTTGCGGAAAATCGCCAATTTGCCGAAAAATCGCCAAGTCTGACAACCCTGTAAACAACGTAAACAATGTTTACGTTGTTTACATGCATCCATCCAATTTTTCTCCTGCGTTTAAAGTTAGCCATGTTCCATCTCAAAATGCTCTCATTTAAAAATTGTGATATTTGTGATGACGCGTGCTTCTATGAAAACATTGCTTTAAAAATTATAATTAAGAAAAATTCAATATAATGATTCGATAATCGAATTTCGATTGATAGTTGATAATATTGATAGATAATTCTTATTAATAAAATCAACTAATATATCAATATGGCGTTTATGGAAGCGTTCCTTCTTACGACAGTCTCTAAAAAAATATTAAATACATGAGCTCATGCGTGTATATGAACATTGTTGTATATGCATGGTATAGAGAAATTACACGGCATAAAATTTTCGATGTTTTTCACCCTTTTCAAGGGTTTTCCCGTCGATCAAACTAAAAAATCCGAAAAAATAGAAACGATAAAAAAACGAATTGTATGCAGTACATAATTATCATGTAATACTTCGCATACTTTTAACAATTATTTATAAAAGTTTAATTCGAATTTTTGCCAATTTTAAAAATAGGAGACATCACAAGCTCACAATAATCAAAAAATGGCGGAATATCGGCTTCCTCCTTCTTCCGCGTTCCGCACACTGTATTCCACACTGCGTGATAGAGCCGACAATTGCAAAAATTCCCCGTATTCTATCAAATTTCGCTAAAAAATTCGTGGTTTTGCGTCGCTCCAACAAACTCGCAAGCATGTCCGGTGAATCCGGCGTGCACGAAGTCCAGGACGACCCAAAAAGCGACATCACTGAAGTGGCAGCGGCTGAGAAAAACGAGGGCGCCGAAGTCGTTGCACCGCAGATCGAACTCAAAGCTATCTGGTCGGAAGCTGAAGTTACACCGGAACCCGGCAACGTAATCGTCCCGGTGATCGAAAAAGAAGAAATGCCGACCTTCAGCACCATGTCCACACCTCCAGAAGCCGCAATCGCGCCAATTGGTAAAAAAGCACTTTTTTTGGCCTTCTCCATTTTGCCCTATTTTTTGTGTCAAGCGATTATTGTGATTCGATTTGAGGGAGCAGCAGTGTATTTTTTACCATTTCGGGAATGTTCGTATTTGGGGAGGATGTTGCGGTGGACTTTTTTTATTCGACAAATTTTTGTTGTTTCAGGTTTGTTGTGAAGTTTCAGGTTTGGCAATTTTTATGTCATGAGTGATAAGGAAGGAGCGGGAAGTTTGTGAAATGTTTTGATTTGAAATATTCGTTTTTGAATTTTTGTATTGTTTGTGATTTTTGATCATTTTGATTTTTATTTTCAGCTGTATGAAACCAGTAATTCAAATTTTTGTGTTTTTATTTGAAATTGTCAAATTTCTGAATTTTGAAACTTTATAATTAATTAATGACATTTTTTTTTATTTGTTTATTTTATTCCAAATTGTGTGAATATATGAAACCAATGATTCAAATTTTTGTGTTGTTATTTGGAATTGTCAACTTGCTGAATTTGGAAATTTCATAAATAAATTAATATTTTTTTTATTTCATTTCAAATTGTTTGAATTTAATTTAATGCTTGATGCTGACGAATAAAAAAAATGCTCAGTTCGAAATTTGTACTTCCAACTACAAAAACTCTGAATATTCGAATATTTTAACTTACTCGTATTTTGTCATGACTACAGAAAATCAAGACCTTCCAAAAAAGGAAAAACCTCCTGGTCAGCCGGAACCAAAAAAGGCGGAAAACGTAGAAAAAGATGACGACAGCGACAGCGTCCAGTGTTTGTCCGACGGCGACGAAGAAGTCCTGGAGAAAGTCCGATTGAACAGTCCCCGTAATTCTGAAGATTACTCGAACGATGAGGAAGATTACTCGGGAGAAGAAGAAGAGGAGGATGAAGACGAAGAGGGAAATTTTTCCGAAGACTACTCTTCCGATGAAACATACGATCTTAAACGGCCAAAAGACAAAGATAATGTCTATGAACTCGACTACGACGAGAAGGTCGAAGAGGAGGAAAGTGAAACCGATGTTGAAGAGGATGATACGAGGAAAATCAACCCAATGAACCAAGGGCAGAAAAAACCGATTCAGAAGAAGCCAGGTCCAAAATGTAGCAAATACCAGAATGTCCAGAGCAAGGTCAAAAGTTATATTGCGGAACGGGACGCCGAACGGCGAACTGCTGCGGAACTTCGTCACAGTAAAGAGAGATCTTTCCAAAGTGGTAATAAGGAAATTTGGAGTTCAATTTGATTGACTGATTAGTTAGTTGAATTTGTATTGTGTAATTTGTATTATTTACTTTAGTACTTATTATTTACTTGGTTACTTATTATTTACTTTATTGTGCAGTTGGTGTAATTTACTTTAGTATTCGCTAATTTCTAATTTGTTATATTATTTACAAGGTTCGTAAATTTTGCAGGTTCTGACATTTTTAAGTTTTCAAAAATTACGTAGTTCTTCAAGTTTCAAAAATTTTGAAAGTATTGAAGGTTACCAAATTTTGATGTTTTGAGACATTTGAACAATTTTGGATTTTCTGAAGTTTTTTTGTAAGTTGTGCAGTTTCAAATTTGTAATTATTTTTGTAATAGGGAAATTTTGAGTCTTATTTGATTGACTGATTATTTAGTTGACTTTATGTTTTATATAATTTATAATGTTTTATTGATGAACTGCTGTAGATTCAAATTTCTAATGTTCCAATAATGTTTCAGTATTCTTATATTTTTCTAATGTTTCAATATTTTGGAACAATACGAGCTTAATAAATTTTGCAAGTTTTGACATGTACAAGTTTCAAAAAATTATGTGGTTTTGAAGTTTTTCAAGTTTTGAAAACTTAAAAAGTATTTTCGATGTTTTGAGAAGTTCGAAGAATTATGGAACTTTTGAAGCTTTGTGTAATTTTTGAGTTTCAAAGTTGTAATTTTTTTGTCATAGGGAAATTTCGAGTTTTATTTGATAAACTGGTTATTTAGTTGAATATATATTTGATATAGTTTATAATTAATTATAATTTATATATTAATTCAATCAAATTTACTGAGAAATTTGAGTTTTTAAAGTCAATTTTGTTTTGTGACTGAGTTACTGATGAACAAAAATTAATGCAAAGTTATTTGCACGCAAAATGCAAAATTAATGCAAACAACTTTACATAAATTTTTAATGAACTTTGGTTGTAAAGATTTAAGGACTCAGAAATTTTATTTTTTCAATTAACACAGTGTATCACCATTTACTAATCATTTTAATTGAATAACGTACGTTATTATTTATAATTATACATACAATATATAAAATATACATCACAATAATAAATATATACACATATATATTATGATAATAAATATATATAATTATTTAATAACATCCATTGTTCAAGGAATTATATCAAATTTACACATGCTATTTGAATTATTTTCGCCAAAACTCCGCTGAGTAAGATAACGTTCATTTAATCATTCAAGTTATCGCGCGCCTTACGTCAGGCAACCAATCAGAGTATGTTATAAAATTTTCGCAGCTGCCCACCGCTCGGTTTGCGCTGTGTGTCGGTGGGTCGAGTTTCACTGCCACATGATAATTTGCCATAGCTATTTGATGATACATCAACATTTTTGATAATCAAATTGTGTCGAAATTGATATCGGCAATTAATTATTAAAAATTACTATTAAAAGGAAATTAGCGGGCTCTAGGAACATGAAAAATGTAACAAACCGAGTATTTTGGTGTGAAATACGAGTGCCCCTGTGGCGGACTCGCATATTGGTTCGACTCTAAAACTTGGTACACGTTTAACCGCGACGCCGGTATTAAAAATGATACTAAATTAAGTCAGAAATTAGCGGGCTCCAGTAACCTGAAAGAATATCACAAACCGAGTATTTTAATGTGAGAAACGAGTGCCCCGGTGGCGAATTCGCTTATAGGTGCGACTCTAAAACTTGGTACACGTTTCTATATAATTTACATATTTGAAATGATGAAAACTCTAGAAAATTTTCAAGATTCTTCGAAATTTCCAAAATTCTTACAATTTACAAAATTGCAGAAATATCAAAATATTTGATTCCTTAAAACTGAAAAAACTCCCATATTCGTAAGTAACTCCATAATTATCTAAATTCTCAGAATTTTTATAAGAATCATACTTCAAGAGACCTTTCATAGTTGTTTTCTTGTTTTACATTCTTTCATAGGGTTGGAAAATGATGTCGAAAATTATGGTAAAAACACTTCTACTGTATATATAAGTCACTGAAAACGTCCATTGCGTTAGACAAGAAAATATCAATTTCGCATTAGAAACAACTTCAAAAATCGCTGTGACGTCACGATAATGTCGATTTTTAGCAGCATCGTGACGTCACAGCGTACTTTCGACCTCTGTATCTCCTCTAATTTTTTAAAAAATGGGAAGAGAAAAAATACGTGTCGTTTATTTTGCAGTCCTTTATCAGATGGGTTCAAAAATTTGTTGACCATATGTGTATGTTTTTCCCGTCTTTTAATACCTGCGGAGCGGTCCTAAAGTTCCGTTTTTCGAGCGATGCTTGAAAAAAACCATACTTTTTGCCCACTACGGATTAAAAGTAGGTTTTTTCTCCCTCATCGCAAACATTGCTCAAAAAACGGAACTTTAGGACCGCTCCTCCAGGTATTAAAATAATGCTTAAAATATACACTTGTGGCAAAAAATATTGTTCATACCATGGGGCGGAAGTTGGATTTTTACTCGATCGATGCATTGGTACTCGTCAAAAAGTCCAACTTCTGCCCCTTGATGCGAAATATACTATTTCGTGTCCCAATCCCATTGCACATTCTGTTCCACTTCTATATTGTTTTTTCCATTTCAGAGCCTCAAGCCATGGACACCTCAACGCCCAACGATTACCACGAGAGCCGTCTCCAACATTTGCGAAACGAATACGACGTCGCCAACAACGATAACGACAAATCGTACGCCACAATGACCCCCTTGGTCCTGGAACCTGTCAAGCCAGAGGAGGAAGACGAGGACAAAGACGTGGAAATCCAAAAAATGGACTTCGTGGACTCCATCCCTGAAGCACCCAAGTTCCCAAGCCCGAAACCCGCGGCCACCGTCGTCAATGTCAACGGCGAGCAGCATATGCAAAACGGGGGACCCGACCAGTCCATAAAAATGGCCCTCGCCGCTCACACGATTAGTTACGAGGACTATATGAAACAAGTAGACGAAACCACGCCCCCGAACGACCAGTTTGAGCGTCTCCAGGACGAAATGGAAACGTGCAAGAAAGAAATCGAAAGACTTCGCCGCAACGAGGAAAATTTACGTTGCGCCCAGGACAGGCTGGAAATGGAAAAAACGAAATTGTTGAAGGAGTTGAAGAGAGCCGTGGAGGAACTTGACAAGTCGGAGTTGGAGAGGAAAACTCTGCATAAGGCGAAGGAAAAATTGACCATGGACATAACTGGCATCGAGACACAGTTGGAAGCGAGACACACCGTTTTGACGGAGACGATGAAAAAATTGAGGAAATACGAGTGCAGGAGCACGTGCGCCGTCGGGGTGCAGACAGAGGTGGAGGAAAAATCCGCGATGGATACTACGGGGTTGAACCTTGACGAGTCGTCGGAGTATGCGACAACGTCGAAAATTTTGGAAACTTTGTCGGTCATTTCGTCCAGGGTGACGGGGGAGAATTCGAAGAAGAGGAAGGCGGCGGGGGAGGGGGCGGGAGGGCCGATAAAGATACCGCATACAAAGAATTTTCAACATGATCAGAATGCGGCGAGGGAGGAACAGGAGAAGGAGATCGAGGGGGTTCAATATTACGTTTACAAGGGGGAGAAGAATGAGCAGCGCTTTTTGATCCAGGCCCAGGATGGGGACGGGAAGGGGAAGGATTGCAGTAATTTTGCGAGGGAGTGCGGGCCATTCCGGTTGGGGAATATGGAGGTTTCGATGAGCGAGTTGAATAACACTATCAATGTTTATGGGAAGGAGGTGGGTTGGAGTTTTTGGGAGTTTTGGGGATTGGGAAGAATTTTGGAGAATTATGAAGTTTTGGAATTTGAAGCTTTCGAGAATGGTGAAAGATTTCAAGTTTTGGAGTTTGGAATTGTTGGGGTTTTTTGAGATTTTAAATATTTTTAAGTTTCGGAATTTCAAAATTTTTGCGAATTCGTGTGAAAATTGAAGTTTTGGAATTTTGGAAGTCTTGGGATTTTGGAGAATTATGAGTTTTTGTAAGTTTCGGAATTTGAAGTTCTCGAGAATGGTGAAAGATTTCAAGTTTCAAAGTTTGGAATTGTTGGGGTTTTTTTTGAGATTTTAAATATTTTGAAGTTTCGGAATTGAAAAATTTTTGCGAATTCGTGTGAAAATTGAAGTTTGCAATTAATTTTAAGTTTTGCAGTTTCTGGGGTTTTAGAATTTTGGAAGTCGTGGGATTTTGGGGAATTATAAAGTTTTGTAATTTGAAAAATTAGAAGTTATTGAAAGTTATAAAAAATTTTTAATTTTGAATGAATTTTGCAGTTCTAAAGTTGCGAATATTTAGAATTTATTCAAATTCTAGAAACTTCGAAAATTTCGAATGATTTTGGCCTAGAACTTTCGAAATTTTTCGATAATTTGAAATTTTGGAAATTGAGAAATCTGGCTAAATTCCGATGGTTTAAAACATTTTGAAGTATTTATGTTGTGGAATTTTCGAAGCTTTGGAAATGTTGAAGAAGTTTTTAAAGTTTGGAGTTTTCAAAAATGTCAACGAAAATGTAAAAAAATGTTTTTTTCTTTTAATTTAGTTCAATAAAACTTGAACTTTAACTTTTTCAGTTTATTAAATTTTCAACATTTATTAAAATTTCAGAAAAAGTTCTGAAATTGCGAACATTCGATTTTCCTCAAGTTCTGTAAATTTCAAAAATTTTGAAGTTTTTCATTCTAGAAGTTCGGAAATGTTGAGATTTTTGAGCTTTATATATTTTGGGCGAATGTTTTGAAATTTTTGAAGCTTTGGAAATTTTAGAATTTCGAATAATTTTGAAGTTTTAGAGTTTTCAGAAATATCAACGAAATTTGAAGTTCAAAAGATTTTGAAGTTCGAAAGTTGTGAACATTTAGAATATATTAAACTTATAGAAATTTTGAAAATTTTCAAAGTTGTTTAATCTAGGAGTCTCAAAATGTTTGAAATCCTATAATTTGTGTAGCTTTGGAAGTTTTGGAATTTTCAAAAATTGTTGAGTTCGAAAATTTTTGAGTTTAGAGATTATCGAAATACCAAAGAAATTTAAAGTTTAGAAAAAATTTGAAATATCAAAATTCGAAATTGAGTTGAGGTTCGAAAAAAAAGTTTAGAGTTAGAAATTCTAAATGTGAAAATGAAAAATTCTCAAGTTGAAGTTCAATTTCAGAAATTCTAAAGTACATTTAGAATTTCTGCAAGTTCTGAAAATTTCAAAACTGTTCAAGTTTTGTAGCCTAAATGTTCCAAATTTTTTAACAATTTGAGTTAATTTTACAAAGTTTAGAAGTATTTGAAAATTGTGAAGTTTTGGCAATTTTTGAAGTTGTGGAATTTTGAAAAATTATGCACTTCTAAAGTTACGAAAGTTTTAAAAATTAATTTTTGAGAATTGAAGAAAAATGTTTGAAGTTTCAAAGAAATTATAAAGTTCAAAAGTTGTTGAGTTTTGGAGTTAAAAAATTATAAAATGACTCCAAAATTTTCGAACTTCCGTGTTTGTACAATACATTTTCGACGAATTTTCATTAATGTCAAAGTTTTCAAGTTATGAAGTTTTAAAGATACGAAGTTTTCAATTTTTTAAAATTGAAAGAATTTCGTAACTTTTGGGTTCATGAAGTAAAAAAAAAAAAATTCTGAAGTTACTCACACTCAAAAAAGTTTTGCGATTTCCAAAATTTTGGATATTTCGTAAGTCTCAAATTTATAAGACTTTGACTTCGAGTTTGACAAATTCCAAAATTTTATTGTTTAGAAAAAATTTTGTAAAAATTTTTTTAATTCCAAAATTTTCGCAATGTACACGCTAATTGTGCGTTTTCCCTTACGGTCCTATTAAGAGCGAATTATATGTAAATGATAAATAAATTGATATATATTACATATCAATTATATGTCCTACATCGAATTTTTTCCCATGTTTTCAGATCGTCGAAAAAAGAGAATCTCCAAAACCCATGGCGTCCAGTTCCAAGTACCACCCCTACGGCCCCCAGAGCTTGCAGATATCGGAGAGGAAACCGATGAAAATCGCGAAGCGCAGGAACCCGGACGTGCACCTCTACGACAGAAGGCGACCCAGGTCCCCGCTGCGCCCGGAATATTGGGACCCGCGCCCGGGAGTCAGCGAATACGCTATGTGGCGCTCCCGTTCGGGCTACTGCCGGCCGCAATACATCGGCCAGAAAAGGCCGTGCCACTGCTGCGACCACAGGAAAACCCCCGAGGAGGATTATCCCCATCCGATGTCTTACCATCGTTCCTTGCAGCACATGCACTACGATCGCTACTTGCCGACCATTCGCCAACACGAGTTCAGCGACGAAGAAGAGTCCCGGCCCTATTACAGGTGCGACTACGAGGACGAGGAGGAGGACGAGGTCGAATATCCCAGGAGCAGAAGGGACGCCAATTGGATATCGAAGTTGCTGGGGAATCCGGGGAGGAACCAGCCCGAAGCGAGCGAAGGCCGGGCCAGCCAGGCTGAGCCAGGGCATTTGGTGGAGAATAAACAGGTGGATATCCGAAATGTTTCGGAGTTTTAGGTGGTTGGGTGGAGAAATTGGGAATGTTTTTGGAGTATGTGCACTGAGAGAAGAGATATTTACTGTTAATATACATATATATTTGCTTGTGGTGAAATCAATATAAATTTGCCCCAAATATATGTAGAATATAATATACAATGTGATTGAATATATTTATACATAACAAACGATATAATTAATTATATTAGTACGTAATGAACAGTTTCATTTATTACTTCATTATTGTATTCTAGGAGCATCCCAAAAGTGGCTCCAAGAAGATAATCAACGAGAGGCTGTCGAACATTTTGGAATCCTACGGTGGAAACTTGTTCGGAAACCAACGCCATGGCAGTTTCGAAGCCGGTTCCAGCAAGAAGTGAGCCCGCTTCGCATTCCTATTTTCTACCTTCAAAGAATTGTCCGTGTTCGTAGGACAGCTCAGGCAATTCTACGGATGCTACCAAGATATTGATTTCAAGCTGACTCAATTCAAGAACGATTCAAGAACATTCGGACAGACTTCGTTTAGTTTAAGAGACGCTGTTGAAGTTGGCAAATTTTTTTTTTATGGTGTCAGTTAAAACAAGCAAGATTTGAGAATTTTTTGCACATTGTTTAGGAATGAGAGAAACTTTTTTTGTTTCCGTTTGTAAACTCTTTGTTTTCGGTTTATTGAGTAATTGTGAGTGCCGAGAATGAATGGTTACTTGGTACATAATTGATAGGGTATACATATATAAATATATATATATATGGATATATGATGCGGATATAGTGACCTGAAAAGAGGGAAGGAGACTTGGGTCCGAAATCATAGAGTAGAATTTCTCTTTCGGGGTCTCCACGATTTGAACTTAAGGCTCCTTTTTTTTGTAGTCACATGTGCTTCTTGGTATTCTACCGTTTGTAGTAAAACTGTTCGGATTCTTGAGTATAAGGTTACCAATACCGTTTTTTGTACTAGAAACAATTTTGTAATAATAAAAGTACTTGGAAAGAAGAAAGAATGGGCTTTTCAGTTTTGGTTCAGTATTTGGATTCAATTTTTTTTATATTATACTATGTACTATTAATAAGTTATAGAAATTGTAGTATTTCTTTGGCAATGCGAATTTCAACATTTGGAAACATTTCTAAATGATTGAAGTTTGAAATTAGCCACAGGGCGAAATATCCGATTTTTGAAAACATTGTGAGATTTCTTATGAGAATTAAAATTTTTTGTCAATTTCGTGTAAGAGTTCATTTTCTTGCGACGTTGAACTTATAAAAATGTAGAAGAGAGTAATGGTATGGCGAAGTGAAATTGAAATTTCTTGGAAGTTGAAGTTGAAGTTGGTGTGATTTGAATATTTATTTTAAGTTTACTTTTGAAAGTTTTGAGTTGAGTTGAGTTTGAAGTTCACATTTCAATTTATTTACATTATAGTGTGTGCATGTAGTAATAGTGTATTATATAGTATGTGTATTATTGAGTCTTATTCGAGTCATTTGAGAGTGCAACGATGACTTCCGTGTTACCTTGAGGA
>JAPYZK010003501.1:0-12039 GCA_030522785.1 Platygaster equestris | reverse complement strand
AAAATTGAATTGAATATACCATTTTTCTATGACTAACAACATGGTCTCAGAAAATGACATCCTATCTCGATTTTTCATCACTTTTAATACGATCTGATGGATCGTACTCATTATAATATATTTCCTTTCACATACATTTGTATTTTATTATATTAAATATTCTCATTCCATCTTCAATAGTATTGAAAAGTGTAAAATTTACTTTAAGAAATTTTTCAGCAACCTGAATCTCTTCAGAGGGAGCTTACTCTCCCAACACCGTCCCATTCATACACCGATACTGTAGTTACATTTGTTTCAATGTCAAAAAATGTTAACGTCAACATATTAAAAATTACAGGGGGATTTCGGTGATGTATGACAGCGCTAGCTGTACGTACGCAGGTGCGCTGGACTTGAAGGGACCGTCGGTTGCGACGACGACGAGCACCGGAGTTGCGTCGTCGGGCGTGAAGCAGGAAAACTGGCCGTATCGCGGCATCACCTGCGGCAGCACTTTTCAGCAGCTCAAGCAGAGCGTCGAAAAAGCCAAGCAAGCCCTCGCCGATCGGGGCGGCTATTTGGCCGGCGCTTTTTCCTCCCCGCCGCGAGCGAACCCTTCCGGCATTTCCTCCAGCGTTTCCATCACCGGTGAGTTACAGCCGCATTTACTTTTCGTATTGTTCACGGGGAATTGTGGTTAAGTGCGAGTTTTCAGCGGAATGGGAAAAAAAGTGATCAACAGCCTTTGTGATAATACGTGCACAAGGCTAGTGCGAAGAGTCTAACTCGAGGATTGCATTTTTGGTCATTTGTACGGTTGTAGTCCCCGATGATTGGATGCGATTGTATTATTCTTCGATTGTTTATGGTGCTATTTCTTTTTCGATTTTCTGAAAAAATTCGTTGTCTATGTAGGTGAGGTTTATCGTATGTTCGTGGAGAAAATTGTTGAAAGAACTCTGGGTTCGGTAGATAATCTATTTTGAATTTTTTTCGAAGATAAGAAGTTGTTACTGTGGACAAATTATCAATCGCGCGCAATTATGACAATTCACATTATATATAATCATATTGAAAATGAATTATGTAGATTTCGGTAAGGCTTTATCCTGAGCTATAATGATCACGGAAAAAAGGATGAAGTAGAAAAATATACTTGTCATGTGTGACAATTATTATTCCACGTATGTTGTCACAAGGACGGTTTTGTAATTTTTTCATTCATTAATGTAATTATTTTTTGAAAATTAACCCCTCCAGTAGCTTTTTTCAAAAAAATCGACCCTACATATTTTTTTGTCTTCAATATATAATCTCAAATTCACTCTCCTGATGCAATCTGCTTACTATAGTTTCGCATTACGAAATATTAACATAATAGTGACTCTCGTCCCCCCTCCCCCTCTCCAAAAAAAAACCATCAAAATAATCCAGTACACACATCTTCCCTCTTCCCCGAAATTCTTTAAAACAATCGTGGAAACATTATCGAGGAAAATTCATATTTCACCCCCAACCCACGGACCCGGTAGAAAATCCCGAGCAATGGACGTATAAATCCACGTTTCCAGACCCTTTGGCCGCATCGACCAAAAGCCGTTGAACCGTGGCGAGCGGCACTCTCGCGTAAATTCCGAAATCACGAAAATTTTCGGGGTGCCCTCTTCTTGCGGTTACGGCAAGATGGTGGGCAAAGATGGCGTCCGAGGGAGATTCGCTTTGGTACATACGCAAGGGTGGAACGTTCGGAGTTGGCTCAGCTCGTAGCCATGGCAACCGACCGCCCCGTGCAACCCTGGAACAGCCACCATCGAAATCCTGGATTCTTCCCTCGCTGTCCCTGAAGTATTCCAGAGGGATGATGTCAAGGGGGGAGATAGGGAGGACCGGAGAGGAGGGGGGGAGTAGAGCGCTATTATCTCCTATCTTTTATCTTCCACCTAACAGGATACGGGTTGCTACTTAGCTTTCGGGTCGTACCATTTCGAGGCATCCAAATATCGCGTAGGATGAAGATTTTTGTTTTGGAATTGGGCTTTCGGTGATTGGATATGGATTTTTGAATGATTGTTTATAGAATATGGAAATAGTGGGTTGTATGTAGAATTGAGGTCGATGGGGATGCAATCAATAAGATCAGATGAGCAGATGAAACGGTTGTGTTAGTAGAAAACATCGAAGATCTATGACACGTGTGACGCGAGAAAAGGGAGCTTTACGCGAGAGGGAAAAATTGAGTGACAAACTGGGAATTCATGAAAAATCGATGATTCATCACAACGCTTGCATTATGTACGAATTTTGGCGACTTTATACATACAAAAATAATACGAAAAATTGGTGAGCGTCGGATACTTAGGCTTGAAATGTAAACATCTATTTTTCAAGTTCTCTGCGGTGTTGACAGGTGGCAAACTCCCCTTTCCCCTTGATACAGCGCCATTTCCCCTTGAAAATGGTATATTACTCCTGAAAAATTTTTTTCGACTAATTAGAGGATTTTTAAAATTTTTATATGTCATCGAACACTAACCTATTTTTTAGATGTTTACACTGTTTACAAAAAACTTCATATAAACATCAGGTGAACTGTTTACATAAAGTGTAAACCTTCACGTCTCAAATTTACAGGAATTTATAGGAATTTTCGGAAATTTGCAATTTTTCAAAACTCTTGAAATTGTAAACATTTTAAAACTTAAAAAAATTACTAACTTCCAATCATTCTCGAGTTTTCGAAATTATCAAAATTGCCAAAAATTTTTGACTTGACCAACAATTCAAAAATTTCCGAATTCCTATGATTTATAAAATTCTCAAAATTTCAGAAGTTTTAGGTTTTTCTGAATATCTAAAATTCTTGAAACTACCAACATTTTTGAAGTATCCATTATTTATGTTTCCATAATTTTTAAGATTACAGGAATTTACAGAAATTTCTAATTTTTCTGATGATTGAGTTACCGAAATTCTTAAAATTGCCATAATTTTTGGACTATCAAACATCTCTGACATATCCAATAATTTTGATATTTTCAAATTCCTATGACTTATAAAAATCAGAAATTTTTGAAAATTCTTTAATTTTCAGAATATACAAAATTCTTGAAACCGCGAATATTTTCGGAATATCCATAATTTTTGTTTTCAAAATTTCCAAGATTACAGGAATTTTCTAAAATGTGTAATTTTTCGAACATTCTCAAAATTTCAAAAACTGTTGAATTTACGAATATTGCTCACTTCCGATTATTTTTGAGTTTCCAAAGTTCTTAGAATTGCCAACATTCTTGAACTATCAAAAATTTTCGACACATCCAAAAATTCCCGAATTCTTATTATTTATAAGATTTTAACAATTTTTAGAAGTTTCAAAATTTTCTGGATATTTGGAATTCTTGGAACTGCCAACACTTGAAAAATATCCATAGTTTTTGTTTTCAAAATTTGCAAGATTAAAGGAATTTTCGCAAATTTAAAAAATTCTAAAATTCACAAAAATTGTCAAATTCTTCAAATATCGAAAATTTTCACGATATCTAAAAATTCAAAAATTTCCACTTTTAAAAAATTGTAATTTTCCCAAAATCCTCAATATTGCAAAATTCTTTGAATATCGAAAATTTTCGAAGTATAAAAAAATTCAAAAATTTCCAATTTCAACAATTTGTAATTTTTCCAAAATCCTCATTATTGCCAACATATTCAAAATATCCACAATTTGTTAAGATCCTCAAATTTTTGAATATTTTTTAATTTCAAAGATTTGTAAGTTAAAAAAAATTTAGAGTTTTCAAAATTCTGAAAATTGGCAAATTTTTGAAATAGTGAGAAATTTCTGAGCATCAAAATTTTTCTAAACTGCTAAAACTACAAAAATTTGGGAGATGTTAAATTTTCTACATTTTTCAAAACTTTCAAAATGAAGAAGGTGAATTGCCCAAAAAATGTCACAACAATGATTATATCAGGTTAAAGACCTTTTATACTCACCACTTTGACGTTAGAATTGACTAAAAGGTACCATGAACCGAAGACAATATAAATCGACTGACCCAATAACGCGTGTGCTCCAAAATTTCGAAGTTGTTCAAGGTCATACTGGACATCAACTATATTTTTGATCGAACCAATAATTATATAGGATGATGAACGTCAAAAGATAAATGATGATACGTATATGATGCATGAAGTATCGTTCAGCCCCCTCGCTTTTCGCGAAGGGGAGCGGCGCGTTGATAATTGCCGGTATCGGTTAACCCGAGGGGTTACAGGATTCATGCTCTTTTCGTCACCCTTATACCTCGGCATTGCCTTTGCCCTCGGTCTTTGCGTCCGGCCAACTTATACGCGCCCCTTCGTTTCCGCAACCAGCTACACAGTCGGCATTTCTCCCTTCTTCTACCCTCCTCATCTACCCCGAGCTATCGCACTCAACAGTAGTCTGACGATTATTTTGAATATGGGAAAAATCTTCTTGTATTGACGAAAGGAAATATTCGAACAACATGGAGGGTTTTCTGTTTACCAAGACATTGATTGTGAGTCAGAAAACGTTTTTGAAGATAAAATAATTGAGGACCATTCTTTCTCTTTTTTTTCTCTCTCTTCGAATGTTTTACTTCCCCTTATCATATTGCTGTTTCGAATAAAATTATATCTTCCATTACTGAAATAAAATGATGAAATTCATCTTCCACTTTTTCATTCTTCTTGTTTTTTCCATCAACCTAACTCTACCGAAATACTTGTCCAACTTCCTCTTCCATTCGAAAATGATTCCATCCCCTCAATCGAACTCGAACAAGAGCACCAAATGATATCTGGCAGTAAATTCTGTTCTCCTATCTTTCCCAGATGATCGCCGAGATCTGGGAAAATGGCTTGATAAGTTTTGTAAAACATTGGGGCCAGATAGCCGGGGGGAGGTCAGATAGGAGCGATACGATGGGGTAAGCAGCGAGCCGTGTCGTCGCTCGAAAAAAGAAGTGAGAGAATCGGGGTTGGGAAAGAGAGCAGTGATTGAAAGTCCCGACTGGTCGCAACGCGGTGCGCACAGTCATCCTCTCGCTTCAAGTTTTGTGCGCTCGCATAGTCCGTGACTAATCATGATAGTTCCGTTCGGGAACGATGGAGACACGCGACTGCTCCACGGTTCCGCTTCCGGCGCGTGCTCGCCCGTCCTGCCCCACTGGTTACCGTCGTTTGCTTCCCAGCGTGCAATTATTGCGCAAAGCACAAAGACGCGTACGCGGCCCCGAGAACTAGGGAACTCGCCTTTTATCTTTTTCTATGTATCCGTAATAGGCTCTCCTCCCGGCATCGTTATTTGTCCTCGCGCGAAAGACCTTTCGCGCTTCACCTCGGGTCCTCGATTAATTGACGGGAAAGCTAGCTGGTTTTTATGGGCATAGATCAAACTACTTGTGATTAAAGAATTTGTATGTTGATACGGATACAGAGTTTTTTTCGTTTTTAGGCAGTGGTGGGTTCTTGGCCTGAACTGTTTTTACAATTGAAATATTTTAGAAGGGTCACCCTGACGTCACCGTGACGTCTCAGGTGATGTTGCGGTGAAGTTCACTGTGAAGTCGCAATGACGTCACATCGGAATACTACGAAAATCCGAGTTCAAAATATTATCACGAGAAATGCAGGTCAATTTTGATTTCAAATTTTTTGATGGATCATCAAAATTTTCCGACATGATGTCACTGTGACGCCACAGTGACGCTATTATGACGTCTAAGTAACGTCACTGCGACGTCACAAATTAAGTCACTGCGACGTCACACTTGACGTCACTGTGACGTCAAATTGACGTCCCTGGTTTACTGGGAGTGGATATTGGGCCCCATAGTTGGTTGATGGGATTGTAAATATTGGAAGAAGTATTATTGGAACTTTGAAAATTATTCAATAGTCCCGTTACAGTTACCAACAGTTTCGATAGTTTTTTTTTCTACACAGGCAACAATTACAATTGAAAACTGAAATTACGTATCATATATAAGTACGTAAAGTTTCCCGAAAATAATTTCATACACACTCCAGTAAAACCTTCACGGTGAGACGTCAATTTTCATATTCTCAAATATTGATCTGTTTATTTCGAATTTTGACTGTCATGACAACATCTGTCAACATGAGTCGCTTCTCTGAGAAATGAGCGATAATCGGTCAAGAAGGGAAGCTGTGCTGTTTTCAGCTGGAGCTTACCACCCTAGACTCGGATCGATATCAAAGCTCGAGCTTGCAGAAAATTTGCCAGGTCTTTAATCGCCAAGTGCAGAGGGCACTAGTATAGATCAGCAAGAGCTTTCGTGCTTGCAGTAAAAGCTCACTCTGGAAATTAAGATAATCGATAAGTTTGACTTTCTCCGCTGTTTTCTAAACGGAACGAAAATGAGCTTACATGCGTAGCGTCATATTATCTCAAATTTTTCAAGGATCCTGAATAATAAAATTTTCGGACGTGGATGGAATTTGTGGTGAACACGACAAAGACAAAATGTTTCGGCTACTAATCCGAAAATGGTAGATTGTGCGTCAAGGAAGCGAAGTATAGGCTTTCATCGTACAGGCAGAATTTTCAGTACTATAGGGCAAAAATATAATCGTCATTATTATCACTATAGTGCCTTGTAGATGGGCGTATTTTTGTGATAAATTGGTGAATTTTAGATATTATTCCTACATTTAGTGATTAAAATTCGTTTTTGCAATATTTTGTGATAATATTCCAAAATTGATATAAAATTTGTATTCGCAAAATTTACGAATGAGATTCATCCATCAACTGAATACATCAATTCGATTAAAGATAATAATCGAAGAGATCGACAACATCAATCGTTTGTATTCTATTGCTAAATTGTAATGTCATTCATGAATGACAATTGTTTTATCGCTGAAACTATTTTCATCGGCACGAAAACTGTCGCTCGTTTCACTGTTTTTCACTAGAATTCTCTAGAGTTTGGGTCCCAAGTCGCTGGGCATTAAAAGGTACCTCAAGAGTTCCAAGCTGGATGCCAATTGTTGTTACCAATTGTATGTAAATTCCCTGATCTTCGAAGTTCGCCAAAAATTAGATCCTTTCAAACATCCGATAATTTTTCAGTCGTCATCAGAGTTGCATCAAGCCTCTATAAGAAGAAGAACTTTAGAGAATCACCTGCGTCCGATCGACCTATAAAATTTCTTACAAAACATCCAGACAACGACAAATCGATCATCAACATCATTACGACCGGTGAAAAAGTCATTTCTCACGCTTTTTGTCCGGAAACGATGAGACCCTCGAGAAACGCCAAACAAGACGTAACAATATTTTCAAGCATCATTTGGCATTATTCACTGGTGGACGTGTCGTGATGTAGCAGAAGTCGCTGCTAAACGATTCGGAGCGTGGCCCGCAAACGTTAATCGACGACTCCCTTGGATATGGAATGCTCGTGTGTTGGTAGCCTCTCAAGGGAGAAAGTCATTAGCTATTTAATCATGCGTTATCGTGTGTGCTTAATGTTGCGTCAATGAAGGAGTGACTGGGGAGTGAGCATCGGGTACTGGCAATCGTAGGGAAACGTCCCCTTTTTCCTCAGCCTATTGTCAATATTGTCGAAATGATCGCTCGTCGAACTGATTTTATGAATTGCCCAAATTTCCTCTGAAAGGACGGAAAAATATGGGGGGAGTCAGACTTATCTTTTGGAAGAGATGAGTATGAATTTCACTGTTGAAGTTATGGATCGTTCACGGATTTGGAAAAATAGAAATGTTGCACTAACGGACGTGACTCGATTGTGGCGATCGAGTTCCAATCGAGTAGTTAATTTTACTCATTTCTTGCAAAAAAATTACGGAATCATGCATTAATTTCGATGCAAAGTCTTTTAAATGTTGTTTAGAATCGAATTTTTTTAGCTATATTTACTAAAAAATAAGCTATATTGACAATAATAAAATGTTCCTTATAAAATATATTATATCAATAATATGTATAATTTATTATAGTAATAAAATATATTCACTGTAAAATAATATATATTCAGGAAGCTGATTAACACGATTAACGCTAATATTTCGGCAACAAAATTACAACTCGATCAGAACTCGATCACCGCGATCGAGTTCCACTCGAGTTTTACTCGAGTCACGACCGTCAGGGTGAGGAAGTTTTATGAGAATGATTTAGAATCATAGGCATCTTGAGATGATTTCCGAAGTCTTTGGTTTCGTCATAGGCATATTCTCACTTTCATTCTGAATGAACTCCACAATTTTTATCACATGTCTACTCGAATCTATCGATTTTTGATTTTATACGTCGGTATATTTGTAGGTGGTGAAAAAAATTGATTTTCAATACATTTTCGTAAGTTAGTCGTGGATTTTGGAGGTCCTCCGTGTGTTTTTTCCATTTTCATTGACCTTAAAGTTAAGTCTTTACAGTGATATATACCTCTTAACCAAGTTATACCTTTGACTTCAAGTTTCGAAGTCGCATGTTTCTGTAGATCCCCCTTGAGAAAGTTGTTGCTCCAAGTGTCTGAACTCGCTGAATTTGATTTTCACCAGTTGAGCTTCGGGGATTTCCTTAATGACCGTTCTATCAGTAGATTATCCTTCCTCGTTGCTTACAAAGATTGCCATGTTCTTCTATAAACTCTCTGTTTGTGGATTTTGCAATTACAAGTCCTTCAGCCTACATTTATATGAGCACATAGAATTAATGATTCGTTTAATCACTCTTCAAATTTGGTAATTTAAAGGGTTTTTTCGAATATCGTAAAGAAAACTAACCACGTCTCATTCGTCTCGTTTCGTTGAATTCTCCAGTCCTCACTCTTACCTCAGTCAAAAATCCAGGTTCGCACGCCCACTGGCGAAAAACCCTTCTGCAAAGTCTGAAAAGAAAAATTTCAATCTCAAACTTCTCCATATCTCTAGTATTTTCTTCCCGGATGACACTCGAAGCATGTCAAAAATCTTTAAGTTTTCCAAAGGAACCTCTAGTACACTAGAGTATCTCGCCGAGTGGCGTGATTTTAAAAATGTCGCTAGTGAACTGGATGATGTCGAGAAGCGAGTGTTTGCGGCGTCCGCCGGTGCCGACAAAAAGGCGAGAGAATTTCCTGAAATCCTTTCTGAGGGGCTGATTGCCATCATTATCGTGGAGTGGGCAGGAGAGTAGAAGGAAGCTGGAGGACCGAGCTGCTCGAGCGGCGAAAGCGCGGGATGAAGCAGGACGGATTCGGGGGTTGGATAGAGCGAGGAGAGTGGAGTACAATCAGTGGTATTCAATCGGAGACGACGAGGACGACAAACCTCTCTCACCCTCTCGCTCCGTCAGGTTTTCCTTCGCCCCGTGCGCCTCGGCTTCACCCCGTTTCCCGTCTCGCTCGCTCCCTTCTAACCCCCCGGGAGAATAATCGATCCTGTGCACCTCGCGTTCTCTCTTTCCCGTTACACTAATACTTGAAATTCAGAGTTCACGGAACTATTTGGGATTAGGTATGAAGCAGAGGCGGATCCAGAAAATGATTTCGAGGTGGGTTTTCGAAATCTTTATGTACGTCATATTGATGTTTTCAATATTTAACAAATAAGTTATCAGCATCTATGAGCTGAATTGAATGTCATTTTTTGATTTTTCTACGGATCTCCAGTTAACACTACTGAGTCGACTACAGTTGATTCTGGATTAAGTAGAGTTCATTTAAAAAATTTTGGAAACATCAAGTTATCTACTTCAAATTTCAACATAAAACTTGAAACTTCAAATTTGAACATCGAACTTGAAATTTCGGAATTGAAAATCGAACTTGAAACTCGGAATTTCAACTTGAAGCTCGAAACCTCAAATTTTAACATGGGATTGAAACACAAATTTTCAACTTAAATTTCGAATTCGAAACTTCAGACCGTTTGGATTTCAACTTTGAAATTTTAATGTATGGACTTCGATCATCTTATTTCGACTTTGAACTCCAAATGTTGAATTTGAAGTTTAAACTTTTACTTTGAGCTTT
Source organism: Platygaster equestris (assembly GCA_030522785.1). Taxonomy (NCBI): domain Eukaryota; kingdom Metazoa; phylum Arthropoda; class Insecta; order Hymenoptera; family Platygastridae; genus Platygaster; species Platygaster equestris. Next base: position 2,023 of record JAPYZK010003501.1, on the reverse strand, counting down.
AACCTTTCATTAATCACTATAGATCTCTAATTTGAACGTTAAACTTATAATTTTAACTTCAGACTTTGAGTATGAACTTTGAACTTTATATTTCAACATTAACTTTGGACTTGGAACTTCAAAATTGAATTCTGAATTTGAATTTAAAAATGCAAACTTTAAACTCCATCCTTTACATTTCAATTTGGAACTCCAATCTTTGAATTAAAACTGTGAACTCCGAACCTTAACATCCAACATTGAATTTGAACTCCAGTATTTTAAAATTTAAATTCTAAAATTTAATTTGAACCTTAAACATTAAATTATAGAACTTCGAACATCAAACTTTGACTTTGAACTGCGAACTTTTATTCCAAACTCCAGATTTCTAATTTAAACTTTAAATTTTAAATCCAAACTTCAAACTGTAAGTATAAACTTCACATTTGAACTCGAACTTCCAAATATGAACTCCAAATTCAAACCTTAACCTCCAAACTTTACATTTTAATTTGTAATTCTAAACTTTGAATGTAAACTGTAAACTTCCAATATGAACTCAAAATATCAAATATGAATGTGTCGAACTTTATATTTTAAATTCGAACTGTGAACTTTGAATTTCAAGTTCTAAATACTATCAAAAACTCTTAATTCCCAATTCAAACTCCGAATTTGAACTGTCAACTGCAAACTACGACATTAAATCCAAATTTGGAACTCCTAACTTCAAATTCAAGCCTCAAACTTCAAATATGTACTTTGTACTCCGAATTTCAAACCTAGGTTTTAAAGTTCTTACTAACTATTCTGAACCACAGATTTCCAATCATTAAAACTTCAAAATTAAAATGTGGACTCCACTGAACTTTCGGGGGGGGGGGGGTCTGATCCCCCTAACCCCCCCCCCCCCACTAGATCTGCCACTGGTATGATTTTTTTCCCTTCATTCGATAATAAGTTCGAATTGTCGATTCTGAGAAACTCATAAACTGTGAGTAAAGGGGTTCGATCCCTCACACCTCCTCGTAGATATTTCCCTCGTCTTAATGTACCTTGAGGTACTTGGAGGTGAAAATAAAATTCGTCTGTGACGAAGCTACAAAATTCCGCTCCACAATTTATCATGGACGAGAAAGAAGCTACTGTTGGACGTTGCCGTTTGTAATTCCGGCGCTTTGGCCGCAGACGGAAAAGCACCGGTAGGAAAAGCGTGGTCAGCAGCTCGGTCGCGTGGCGAAGACACGGGAAGGTGGTGGTGATAGTGGAAGTAACAAACGGAGATGGAGGTAGCTGGGTGACTGGCGGCGGAAGCGTCGTCATGGCGACACATCGATCAGTCGGCACCACGCAATTCTAGTCGAGCCGAGGTCGCACATCACTTCGCAAAACATTGCAATGTACGCTTGCACGCTGTGAAAGTGCGCACTCAAACACCCATGAACCGAAAATTTGAAAAATGGTTCAAGTCTGCGTTGGGTTAGGAGAATTTTGGTCTAATTGGACAAATACGGTCACTATAGGCCTAGATAAAAGTCAGGATCGATCATTTTGATGAAACATGTTTCGGTCATTCTTCATTTTCGGATCCCTGTGTCCTGAAAAACTGTCGAAATGGTTTTACTTTCGTAAATTTTGAGTAAATGGTTAGTCTCAATGTTCCTCCACACCAATATTCAGTCTTTTGCGGAATCCAACCAAAGATTCGAGATTCGTATGTTAAAATGAAGGTTATTATGAATAGACCATATACTGATTTCCAGATACTCTATTTATTTATATATTCATTTATCTGAATCTTACAGGCTTTTGGCCCAATCTTTGCATTATGATACAAGTGGTGATATTAATAATAATTCAATTCGTCGTATACAATCATTAAATTTAAGTTGTTTTTATCGCATTGTGTTTCAGCGATGTCGCATTAATTTACAGTAGTCTAAGAAAAGTCCTGAAGATACTAAAAAAAATAATTGCTGACGAAAGTAATAAAGAAACACTTCCATCCGCATTACCTACTTCACTCAACACCTCGTCGCAG
>JAPYZK010003500.1:0-14748 GCA_030522785.1 Platygaster equestris | reverse complement strand
ATATTTTACATACTGGGGGAATATTTTCCCAACGTTACTGAAAATGAATTCATAGCTATCGTGTCATGTTATGTGTGCAAATATGACGTAATGATTGAGTATACATGGAAATATTCCCAGTATTACTTAAAAAAATGGATTGTTTCGAGTATAATATTACCCATTGCGATGTAATGAATTACCTACTTTTACAAATTTCGTATATTTAAAAGAAAAAATTTTGAATGACTATACATTCAAAGTGCAATTACTTCTCGTAATTAGTCATCAAACCAGATGTAAAAACGTAGGCGAATGACATGAAAAACGGATACTGTAATTAATAAAGGATTATTGTACGTCTTTCGTACCACAAATGGAGAGAAATCATTAGAATACTACTAAACATGCTACCGCAAGTGAACATTAATATTTTCTATTCCATGCAACAAATTAAATAATTATAATAGGACGTTCGTCTCTATACTTTAACGCTCATTTGCTTACTCTTCAAAATTTTTTAATTAAGGTTCACGAAATTTGAGTCAAAATCAAGCAAATCAAGATTGAGTAAAAGTTACCCTCATAATAAGTGAAATTACACTTATTTTACCTGAAAAAATTACCTTTTTCTTTTTTTGTAAAATCTCACTCTAAAATGGACGAGATTCCACTCATTTCGATTTTCACTTATTTAAACCCCTGAATTCTTATCAAATTCCTTAAAATCACCACTTAAACCTCGAAAAACGAGATCCAAAAATGAAAAAATATAATTTTTTAAAATACTCGGAATATTTCGATTTTGGTTTACAAATTTCCGAAAAAATCCTAGATTTACAGATTTCCAATTCAAAATTCATGAAATTCCAAAACAAAAAAAAATTTTCTCCACTTAATTTCGAAAAACTTCAAAATTATTAAATTCCAAAATCAAAAACTCTGAATATTAATTCCAAAAAATTCTTCAACTCCGAAATTTCGTGATTATCCCAATAATTCCAAACTCTATCGAATTTCCAAAAATATTCCAAAAATAAACACCTCTATATAACCAAACAAAAATTTGATTTCCAACAAAATAAAAATTCCCATCTAACTCCCGAAAATTCCCGAAAACCAAAATAGGAAAAACGATATAAAAAAAAAAAATCTCAAATTCCCTAAAACACTCGGAATACTTCGATTCTGTTAGCGAGATTCCCCTCATTTCGAGTGGAATAAAAATATCTCGAGAGAAAGCAAATCATCGTCTGCGAAAGAAAAAACTGTTCGAGGTCCAAAACAGCACTAGGCATGCAGTTCATGAAAAGGTCGATTCTAGGTTAAAGAAAGTCGAAGGATGGGACCTGACGGGAAAACCGGATCCAAGGCGAAATTCCGCCATCGGTCGTTAAAACGATAATTTCGCGGGACCCCCTTTTTACGATGCGTCTAATATCGACTTTTTAGCGGCGTTTGTTGCCCCTCGCGTTTTTGTGCCCCCCGAACTTAATTATTATGCTGTTGTTTGGCGAGCTGCGTTTGCCAGGCAGCATTCCAATTTCCAAGTGAGCGCATCGTCGGAACTCTTGACTCACTTCAGCTCCGATCTCAGATGTGCTCAGTTGGAGTCGGTCCGTTACCGCGACGAGAACGGGAACGCTCCGCGAGTGATGTGGAAATATTTCGTTCGTTCTGTGTTTGGGAATTTGAGAATTGTCGGGAAATTTGGGGAAAGGCGTAGGGACTTTTGAAGAGCCTGTGGGGAAATTTAGAGCAGAAGTTGTCGATTTTGTGGGGAGTACGTGTTTGGCTCGAAATTTTGGATTTTCGCTGGACCACGAATGGTCAATGTGAGTTTTATGAGAAAATGTGGTTCATGCAGTAGAAAAATGATAATTTATATTAATAATACACTACATTTATGGTTTTGATTGTGGAATTGTGTTGAATTTTGGAAGTTTGTAAATCTGAGGGATGAGGAAATTGCAATTTTGGCGAATTGGAATTTTAATTACGGTGTTTTTGAATTTGGGTTTTTAAATTCTAGATTGAGGATTTCATGACGATCGAATTCGCGATTTTATGGAGTTGAGTTTAGTAAAAAGGAAACTTGAATGAAGAGACTCTGAAATTCTGATTTGTAACACTGAAAATCGGAAAATTGGAATCTGAAGATTTTGTGGTTTTAGAAATTTGAGGAATAGATCGATAATTTGACCGAATTAGGAATTGATCGATGTATTTGACAGAATTTTGAAATTCATATATGAGACTAATTCTACCGTCCGAATTATGACGTTTTAATTCATGACTCAGAAAACTTATAAATCAGAATCTTAAGAGTTTGAAAAATCGCGTGAATAAGTTCTTCAAACTTTGAGGTTAAAGCTACAAAACTGCACAATTTATCAATATCAGTTTATAGATTATTCTCTGGTGAATACTCTTTTATTATTTAAATCCATTTTTCATATTCTGGAGTACAGATAATTTTAAAAAGCTCGAATTTGTCGAATCGAATTTGAAAAAAGCGAAAGTAAAAATTGTGATACGAGAAGTTAAAACATCTAATTATTTAATTAACAAGTGAAAGAATTCCAAAAAGTTGAAGATTCTAAACATCGGAATTTGAAAAATGAAAAATTGGAATTATTATCTTCTAATTGCTGTAACACTGATGTCCTGTAATTTTTCAACATAAAAATACGAATCCGGAAATTGAAAAATTTGTATACTTTGATCCAAACCATAGAAAACTCATGGAAAAGTGAAAAATTCAGAAGATTTTCGAGGCATAAAAAATGTCCCATTTGGAAGTAATTAATCAAATTCATTTGGGAAATTTTATAATTTCCTTCATTAAACTTTTTATTTGAATGTTTAACAATCCTAAGAATTGAAATATTTAAACAATTTTGACAAAGTTTAACAATCACCACTATACTTATTTACACAAAAATAAAATGTTTATTTGCGGATTTCGGTAAGCTTCCAAAAATGTTTGAGAATTGAAAAATTTTAGAATTTTTTCGTCTTCCGAAACGTTCTAAAATTTCTGAATTTTTGTCAGAAAAATAGAAAAAAAGTGTGCAAAATTCCACCCATTCCAAAACTTCCAGATATTTATCAAAATCTGTGGTTAATATCGTAAATTCATAATAATCATCCAATAATTTTTCTCAAAATCCCAAGCTCTCAATCTTTGATAGAAATTTTCGTAAATTAAAAAAAATAATTGGCTTAAAATTCCGTACCTTCAAAAATGTTCCGAAATGTTTCCAAATATATGTGGAAATTTCTAAAAAATACGGAACGTCAAAAAATTCCTCAAATTCCCTCACATTTGTCAAAATGTCCGCAAATTTCACAAACTTACACTAGTTTTTGAGATTTTCGGAAAATTTACAAATTTCACGTAATTTTCCGACGTTTTTGTCCATTCCTAATTTTCCTTCTCATCCTTATCATTATTTCGAAAAATTTCTAACTCTACAAAATTCATCCAACTCCGAACAATTTTCAGTACCTTATAAATTTTGGAATTCGATACTCACATTAAATTCAATTCCTCAAAAAATATCGTCAAAATCCAAAGAAACTCTTCACATAACAATCGCGAACATCAATGTCGATATCTCGTCGTATTTTTCATTAACGACCAGTGAAATTCGCGACGATAAACCCCGAAAAGTTAAAACATATTATCGACGAGGAAACGAGCGTTCGGCTCGTTTAAATTTAACAATGTCGAGGTGAAAGTATATTGTGTAAGATGGAAAGAGAAAATTACGGATAAAGATCTACTTTCAATCTTCGATATTTTTTTCGCCTTCCTCGCGGAAAAAATCGTAACAATCCGCGGAAAAAATGGAATGCGATTTATACAGTCGATTTGCCTTCCGTGAAACAAGTTGTCGCGATGTTTGTGGGTTGACGCAAAAATGCTGCTTGAGATTCGAACAGTCGGAGAAATAGAAATTCGCGCTCCAAGCGATTTTCGTGTCTTTCTACGCTGACCCCGAGACTTAAAATATGCGATCCTGACGGGAATAAAGGAAAATTGTCTCATTTTCTATGCATGCCCGAAATGGCGGAGCCATTTTTAGAAAGTCTGATGCATTTATGGATTTTTGCGAAAACGGTGAATTGTTCTGATCCCTCTTAACCTGCCCTGAATTTCGTCAATGTCAATATTTCGATGATTAATTTAAAAAGCGATCTTAAAATTGACTTATTCAAATTTTGACGTCAGTGTAGAAATGAGGAAATTGTAAAATTTGTGGAAAACTATGTGTAATACGAATTTTGAATTAATTTTGACACGGTGTTTCGAAATTACTTAAAGTGAAAATAAAATACTGTCAGGATTTTTCGGAATTGGCGTGAATAGTGAAATAATTATTCATAATTAGAGAATGATGATTATAATTAAAAGCTATGAAATTCCGAGAATTTACACACACAAAATTTGAAATAAACCATAATATAAAATCTCCCACTTGAAATTTGATTTTTTGATTCATTTAAGATTTTCCAGTTGCGTGCAGTTTATTTAAAAATTCCAAATTCACCAAAAATCTAGAAATTGTCCGAAATTACCTAGTTAAATTACGTAATTAGTGACGAAATATCAACCGAGCGACTCGTCACGATCGGTAATCAAGCAATATCGATTTTCTTACCAGCTAACCAATTTTTATCTCGTCCAACTTGCTTTTCAGTGACGTACAAACTTTTCATTTTTTGACGCGGGAACGAGTTGATTATCTGATCGGGCGCGCATTTTTACGATGAACTTTCTCGTCGAACAACAAAATGATCATTTACTCGAGCGTTAAAATCACGACGGAAAAAATTTTCGCTCGCGAAAAACCATCGGGACTCTTCGCGGTTCGTTGATTTTGTAGAAAAAAATTTTGTTGCATGTTTTTCCTTGAACTTTCTTTACCCTCGTTTTGTCAAAGCCATGGAATTACGAGGCGCGTCCCGTGGAGAACCTAATCAGAGAAAGTGGTGCCGATTTTAACTGAATTTTTTGGACGAATCCATATGATAACGCTGATATGGTAAAATGATGAATTAGGTAACAGACTCGCTAATGAAACACTTAAGACAAAGTCAGATTTCTAGAGGCTAGGAAAAACATTGCATTCGTCATGGGAATCTCGTTAGATTTCCAAATTCCCCATGGATTTTATTTGTTGTGAGGTTGACCTCATATTAATCTTGTGAAATTCACAATTCTCATGATACTGCTCATATAAGAACCTTATAAGAAAACAGTGCGATCGATTGAAGAAAGAATTTCTTAAAAATTCAATTGAAGTTCTTGAAGTTTCTCAGAGTTGAAGTCGAATCGAAGCTTGAAGTTGAAGTTAGTCATCATTTCGAAAGTTGCGATTTGAAGTATTTTTTTTTTTTTTTTAAGTTTGAATGTAAAAGTTATGAGCTTGAATTTCGAAGTTTCTATACATAATTGAAGTGTTCGTTCATTTTCATTTTTTCTTGACCAGACCTTGAATTTTCTAAAAAATACTGTCTGTACTAAAATTGTATCTCTTTCATATAAATCAGTGATGGATTGATAGGGGTGGTTTTGGCTGTTTAAAATACTATATCATCGCGATCTTTTACATTCTCGTCTTTGAAAACTTGTGTTTCATTTTCGATTACTGTCTTTCAAAAATATTTCGAATGGTACAATAGAAGACTATTCAGGAAACTAGTTACTTCGTCATCCCAATATTGCAGTATCTACGAACACCTTTCCTTTTGCCGCTGCAGTTTGCACTAGAAAATAGTAATTCAGCAGACGTGGGATGTCAGAATTATTGTACCGTATTTTTTACATTACATTCGTGAATAATGGTGCACTTACAATTGATATAAATTACTGTGCAATCTCTTTTTAAAACGTGATTGTACAATGGTTAACGAATAATTTAGTGTTTGTGATTCATAAACGATGGGCTGTTTTTTTGCATCCAGAGAAAGTACAATTTTCCGTCTCGATGATTCAACGATTTGAAGGGTGGAAATTCCAAAGTGTATAAGAGCTACTTCAATAAGGGTCATTATCGTATTTGAATAGGTGAAAAATTGACCTTATTGAAATGGCTCTTGTAGACTTTGGAATTTCCACCTTTCATTTGTCAATCATTGTACATTTATGATCCGTACATGTTTGTACAATGATGCGGATGCAGTTGATATAAATGACGGTAAAAATTTTGCAACGGTTGTAACTACATCTCTATATGGAAATGTATCCGCCCACCAAACGTTTTTACCAGACCGAGCTTTTTTCACAATTGACAGTGCAGATATGACTTTTATAGACAATTGTTAATCAAATCATGTAAATTCCAAATTGAATCATCATGGGAAATATTTCAAATATATGATTTTTCACAAATTTTGTACGTCTCGAACAATATAAAAACACCATAACAGCTTGATGATAACACGTGAACAAAAATTTGCAAAACAGAGAAAAATTACGGATTAAGTCATTCAAATAATTCATCGTACTCACGAATTTTCACAGGCAGTTTCACTGAAAGGGAGACCAAAGCCACCAAAGCCACGTAAAATTTCATGGTTGGGTTAATTTTTGATCTTATTTTTTCGCAAGTGCATACTTATCAGGACTTGTGAGTTCTTATATACCTCGATATAACGATTTTTGAGTCACGCTTTTTTATCCTATACTAGAACGTATTATTCGATGCTTGAGAGTTATAATTATCCTAGCTTTTTCCACATGCATAGTAATAAACTGATGTCACATTGATTTAAATTCGTAATTATTAGTCTTGAAGTGTAATTGTGCAAAAAAAAAATTACAGTATTGATGATTACCTGATTTTTTACATACATCACATTTTTGTACGTACATCACTGAATTCGGCATAATAATATGTGGCGACTAGAATTAGAAAAAAATGGCATTTACGAGTGGAAAAAGGACAGTTCTTTTACCACTAGTAGAACATAGATATTTATGCTACTAGGGAGAAAGAAAATAATTCTGACGAGTGTGAAGTTGTGCTGGAACGAAGTGAGGGTGCATAATCACACGAGTCAGGATCACTTTCTCCCGCGTAGAATATTATATTTTTTCCCATACATGTACAGAAAATGGACGGTGATTATCTCGTTTCGCCACGCGATATTCATTGGACGGCATTTCCCGGTGCCCGATAATGCGGCACAATTATCATGTGACACTTCTACGACTTTCTTTTCGCCGCTTTTCCGTAACCGCGTTCTCGTAAACGTGTGATTACGTGGGGTTTTTTTCATGGTGGGAATATTTGTAGTGGAGTTAGGTAGATGTTACAAGCGAATGTGTTTATGTTTAACGAGTGAGAGGAATGGTATTTAGTGGTATTTAAACCGATGATCGGTTTTTGACGGTTTTTTAAATTGGAAAACTGACCTCAGGAATTGTCTCGAATCCGCAGTTTTTTTAGAATTTCCAACAATTTTTGAACATCGAGATTTTCGTTAGTCGCAACTTATTCTAATTTTCGGAAATTTTCGAATTTTTCAAAATTAACGAAATTTAAACATTTCAAAACTTTTGGAATTTTACATTTTTGCATTTTCACAGTTTTCAATACTTTTAGAATTTTTAAAATTTACGAATTATCTGAGAATTCTAAACTTTTTCTGATGATTTAGATTTTTCGAACTTACTAAATTTTTCTAATGTTTCGAATAATTCGGAACTTGCAATTTTTTCATAACTTTCATGAATTTAACATTTTTTGCATTTTAACAGTTTTGCATATTTTCATAATTTTTATACTTTACGAATTATTCAAAAATTCTGAACTTTTCCTGATGATTTAGATTTTTTGAACTTACCAAATTTTTAAGATGTTTCAAATAATTCGCAACTTACAATTTTTTCATCATTTTCAATTTTTTTGATCTTTTTTTGCGATGTTTTGATTATTTCTCATTTTCTGAATCTATTTTCATTATGTTCCTACGAGTTAATTTTTCATTATTTTTTCAATTTCCTAATTTATTGCAAGTTTTGATGTTGATTTTGAAATTTTACGAAATGACGAAATATTTTCTGATTCCCAATTTTGAAAGTGCATTTTTAATACCTCCGCCGATTCTTTCCGAAAATATTGATTGGAACTAACTAATTTCTAGCCTCACTCGGTTTTTCGAGATTCAGACGTTTTTAAGATCGATTTTTTGAAAAAACCGACGAAAACCGTAAAAAACCGATTATCGGTTTTTTACGTTTTTTCGATTTCGCTATGATATTTATCTGAGACAGATCTATTTTGGCGATGTTTCCAAATAATTAATCCATAATAATTAATTTGTCAGAAGAAATTTCAAGTTATAAAAAACTAAATGACCAGGGGACATAATTTCTATAATAAAACAATGACCAAAATTTTCCGGAACTCTTACAACATCGGACATTCAAATAAGAAACTGAATTATTCTAACTTGGAAATTTCGAAAGCAGAGTGGAACATTTTCAGAAATTTTCAATCAACGATAATTTCCCGAGTAATTTCCTCAACTTTCAAAATTTTTGCTGACTTTTTCAAAATTTCGAGAAACTTCGAGTTTTCAAAAAATTGCCCACGAATAAATGTAAAAATTTACATTTATACATTGGTATTGATGCATTTCAAACTCTAACCGCCAATTTTTATTAACATATCAATTTTTTTTTCTTGACTTGTCAAATTTTTAGTCCTAATTCTAAGAAACCTAACGGTCACCAACATAACCCACTTTTAATCGACAAGACTCGGTACCCCCATACTGGGCACGCGGTGCCACAGTTACTTAACGCCGCGGCAATTTGAGAAACGATGAAATTGTAACGTTATTCCAAAATTACGGTAGCTCGCTCGCGTGATATTCTTTGTTCTGGCTGACGGTGCCCACGATCCGCTGCAGCCCGTGATCACGGTTACCCGGGGCCCTATTATCACAAGTGCCCAAGGTCGCTCGTATAGCGAGCGCAAAAGCAGTCCGACCGGTGAAGAGCGCCCAAACGCGCTGCGCTCTCCCGAGCCTTTTGCCTGCTTTCTACCGATCTTTGCCATGCTCGCGATGTCATTTTGTTGTTCCGAGCGAGTGCGGAATTTTTCTGGCCGCGATAAAAATTGCTGCGGAGCAAATTTTCTGCACTTAAGAAAATTGCTCTGGATTTCAGAGGTATTCTTTTGTTGTGGAACGGGTTTCCTCTTGGGTTCTGCATCGGAGGAAATCGTTTTCGTTGAGGAGAATGAAATATGGATTCCGACAAAAAAATAATATCGATTTCTCTCAAATTTTCCAAGTGCAAAAAAAGTACGAATGCAGATTAACCCGTGCAGTAGGAGAGACGAAGTTTGTCAAAATCGCATTTTTTGCGAAAAAACAGTTTTTCATTCAAAAAATCATAATTCTTTCCCAGTTCAACCGATTTTCGATTTTGTTACGTCGTTGCACTTGGGAATGATGCCCAGAACATGGGGGAAATTGTCAAGTTTCTAGATTTAGTATGGCAAGTTTGGTTCGTGTACATAATATGGGAAACCTATAAGATACTTGTAGATTACAGACAGGGGTTCTACAGTACCTCTATACAAATTGTATAAGACTCCCATAGGCATAGGAATCCTAGTCTGCGGTCTTTATGAATCTTACAGGTTCCCCATAGGTATATGGGGGTCCTATAATGCTCCTATATAGTATGCATTTCTGCTAGGGAACTTCTAGTCATATTTTTCAACGATCAGGTCAGGTAAAATTCTCAAGCAGTGCCAAGGGTCAAAATAATTTCTCAGTAATTCCTCGGTAGCCCCTAGTAAAAATGCATGCTATAAGGGCACTATAGGGCCCCCATATGCCTATGGGGAACCTATAAGATCCTTGTGGACCACAGACAGTAGCCCTCCAGTACCCCTATAAAAGCTGTATGTATAAGATTCCCATAGCCATAGGAATCCTAATCTGTGGTCTTTATAAATCTTACAGGTTCCCCATAGGTGTATGGGGTCCTATACTGCCCCCATATCATATATTTTTACTTATTCTCAAGAACGGGCAAAGATGGAAGTTATGACATCTCGATGATGTTTATTGAAGGACACAAAAGGCAAAAAAACTTTCGCAAATGAGTATTACGAAAGTGAAAATGTGAAGTGGGAGGTGTAATGTAATACTCGATGCGGGCCCGGCCCATTGTGACAAGGCACTTTCTTTGTTTAAGCACGGTAGGCAGGGAAGAAATTGCAACGGTGTCACGGATCGCTCGATGTAATACAGCGATCGTCACTTGCGTAATTAACTCGGGCGCCGACTACCCGATCGAAAATCCATCCGCGCTTTTTCTCGCCCCGTAAAAAACGGCAAATTACTTCTCAATTTTCATTGTTCCAGTTTTTTTTCTTGCAATTTTCCACGTGGGTTGCTCCCCGGCAGTAAAACGAAACGTTGACCCATGCTAAATAGAATTTCGTAACTTCCACGGGAGATCGACGTTGTGGAGTCATCAACGCCCGCGCGAATTATTGCACAAAAGAATTGATGGGGCGTTGACCTCCATTCGCGTAATTTTCGTGTCACGTAGGTTGCGAATTTTTTTTTACGGAAAGTGATCAGATGGAAGAGAATGTCTGCTAAAGTGTTGATGCTGTGGAATATCCCTTGAAAGTAGGCGCGACTTTGATCTTTGTTCCGTTTATTACGAATTTGGAAAAAAACTTACAGTATACAGTATTTATATATTTATCGTGAATGGATTATTATTATTTTCCATTGTTTTTCTAATATTATATTCGTTGGAAGAGCTCAATAGTGGAAAATACGAAAAAATAACATTGGATCATGGTTCCAATGGTTGATAATAATTTTATAAACTTTTTCGGATTCGTTTGTAAGACAAAATACATTTTCGATAGGTGAACAAATGAGGGTTGCATACGTTTGTGTATCGTATGAGCAACAGAGTATTTAACTTCTATTAATGCACTTTCAAACACTTGATTCAAGAACTCAAATTCACTCATTTCTTCGTCTTATCGTGGATGTAATGGATTTTCATGAAAATTCAATGACTTTCATTGTCAAGTAGGTACAATTTACAGAGCGTAACCACTCAACACTACTTCAATATTTGAAGTCTATTAGAAGTCTCGTTATCAGCGCTAGGAATTTTTGATCACTTTGCGCGATAAAAATAATAAAAATCTCGGGAGACTTAAGTCTCTGCTCAATGAAACTTGGGTTCTTGTCTTCAGTAAACCGAAAATTTCCCACAAAATTCTGCATTATCATAAAATACAATCCTAATCAGAACAAGTAAATAAGAACGAAGAAATTAACTTGGGACGTTTTGCAGGACGTAATGAGCGAGTACGAACGCATAAAACGTTCGTGCTTGAAAAACGGAGAACTATGGGAGGACCCGGAATTCCCGGCAACTCAGTCATCGGTTTTTTATCACCAGACACCACCTTTCCAGTTCCAATGGAAAAGGCCAAAGGTGAGAGAGCGATGGATGGCTTCGCATAAAAACAAAAGACGAATTTGATTATAATTGGGGTCGTTTTCAGGAACTCTGCAATCGACCTGTGTTCGTGAGCGACAGTCCTGGGCAGTTCGATGTGTCAAAAGTGTTTGAAAAGTGGGGTTAGGAAACGTTTCGGGGATGATGAAAACCAAAAGGAATCCAAGTCAAGCCCGGAGCCAGGGGGGGGGCTGAAGCCCCCCCCCCCCCCCCGAAATTCTGGAGAATCGAAAAATCTGGCACACTGCAAAAAAGTGTATTTTGAAAAGAATAGTAGAACAATACTGATTTTCACAAATGTCAGCATTTTCGAGAAACTTGATGATTTTTTACATTTTCAACATTTCAAGATTTTCAATGATTTTGGGAATTTTCATAGTTTGGAGGATTTCGAAAACTTTAAACGTTTTTAGAAGTTTGGATACTTAAAAAATTGCAAAAATTTTGAAAATTTCGGAGATGTAAGAAAGTTTTAAGAATTCTAAAAATACACAATATTTTCATAATTATTGGAATTAGGAAAATATTACTAATTCTTATCATTTTGAGAAACTTTGTAACTTATAATATTTTTAACATTTTAAGATTTTTAACAATTTTGAGAATTTCAAAGATTGAAGTATTTTGAGGATTTTGGAATTTATTGGAATTTTGAAAATTTCAAGAATTTCGAACTTTTTGTAATTTTCAGAGATTTTTGAAAGTTTCGAAAATCCTGAAGACGCACAATGTTTTCATAATGCTTGAAATTACGGAAATTTTACGAATTCTTCACATTTCGAGAAACTTGATAATTTAGAACATTCCACGATTTCTAATAATTTAGAGAATTTTCAAAGTTTGACGTATTTTGAGTATTTTGGAAGTTATTGGAATTTTGAAAATTTCAAGAATTTCAAACTTTTTGTAATTTTCGATATTTTCATAATTCTTGAGATTATAAAATTTTATAAATTCTTCACTTATCGAGAAACTCGATAATTTAAGACATTTCAAGATTTTTAATTATTCAGAGAATTTCGAAAGTTTTCAGTGTTTTGTCAATTTTCAGAATTCAAAAAATTTTAGACATTCCAGAGATAAAAAGTTTCGAAAATTTTGAGAATTAAGGCAGTGTTTATAATTTTTGAAATTTTGAACATTATACGAATTTCTACAATTTCGAGAAACTTTAGTTTACTTGGAACATTTCCAACACATTTCAAGATTTTCGACTATTTTGATGAATTTCAAAGTTTAAAGGATTTAAAAAATGTTTGAACTGTTTGGAATTTTCAAATTTTTCAGAATTCCGAAAATTTTGGAAATTCCGAAGATTCTAAACATTTTTGAAAATTCTGAGAATTTACAATACTTCCATAATTATTAAAATTCCGAAAATGTTACGAATTTCTAAAATTTTCCGAAACTTGATCATTTTGAACATTTTAAACATCCAAGATTTTCAAAAATTTCTTAAATTTTCAAAATTTGGAGTATTTTGAGAGTTTCAAAAGTCTAGAAAATTTTCACAATTTTAAGAATTCAAAAAATTTTCGCAATTTCAGAGATTTCAAAAAGTGTTGAAAATCCTGAGAATTTAGGAAATTTTCATAACCTTCTAATAAAGCTTTACTCTCTGAATTTGTTGAATTAATTTTGAGTCAAAATCGCCGGAGCCCCCCCCCCCCCCCCACCACCGCCCCCCCGAACGAAATTTCTGGCTACAAGTGTTGATTTGCAACTTCTTCATTCAAAATGCAGTAAAATCCCTTATCATTGAATGCGATAAAATCTGACTATTACTGCGGGAGTTCGCTGTACACATTCCTGGCACCATAAAAACAAAGAAAACAACCCCTGCCCCCCGGGAAAAATTCCAAAGCGTCTCAGGACTCGATCTGAAAGTCATAGGAGAATACGTGACGAGCGAGCCAGAGACAGGAACAATCGAAAGAACGCGAATCAAAGTCATATTTGCTTTGCGCAACAGGAAATGGGGAAAAAAAAGCCAGGAACACGGCGCGCGCCTTCGCGACGTGATTTCCGGTCGCGTCCGCGGCCGTAACCGCTAATGGCGCGGCGTTTGCATACACGTAGCGCGGAATTCTTGCGCGATAGTGCGTAATGATACGGTTAACGTGAGCCTCGGAACCGGCTCGCTCGTCGACTATTCGTCAACAAGAAGCATCTTCGGATCGCGTTTTTCGTGCAGCCGAACGGCGTCGAATTTTATTGCCCCTGATGGGTCATCTCCGCGGCGCGAAGAAATACAGTTTTTCTTCACTTGGGAGGGAAATGCGATTTTATACACTGCCCGATTTGTGGAAATTCGCACTTTTCTTCACTTGTGAGGGAAAATACAGTGCTTAACGGATGTGATTGACTCGTCTTGCGAAAAAAGCTCCTTTTGTCCCTCGCAGCGTCGAAAAAATCGTGGAAAATCGATGATTGGTTTTTTACGGTTTTTTTTGGGAAACCGATCTTTGAAACGACTAAATTCCGAAAAATAGTGCTGAAAGAAACGGGGAAAAGCGAAAGTCTGAGATTTCAAAAAATCTCAAAATTCTTTTTCAGAATTTTCAATATTTTTGAATTCTCCAAAATTGTAAACTCCTTCGAAATTGTTTATAATTTTCAATTTTTTTTAATTTTTGAAATGTTTGTGAACTTTTTGATACTGTCGAATTTTTGGGAATTAACGGATTTTTTAATATTCCAGCATTTTACACATTTCAACAGAGATCTGACATATTTTCGATATATTACGATATTTTATGAGTTTTCACGATTTTTTATACTTTTAGAATCCTTAGAATGTTCAAATGATGTATCAAATGATGTATTCATATATTATGAATGTTTCCGATTTTCCAGATTTTTCGAACTCCTCGAATTTTTTGCGAAAGTCCCAAATTTTCCATAATTTTGAATTTTTCATATCTTTCATACATTTTTTTTATTTCAATGATTTTATTTTATTGTTTATTTTTAAAATTTTAGGTGCGTTTTCATTCTGTTTCTTCGATAATATCCATTATTTTCATAATTTCTTATTTATTTCAAAATCGACAATTTTTAAAGAAAATTGAATATTTTGAAATTAACGAATTTTTCAACATTCCAACATTTTCCATATTTTGAAAAATATCTTACACATTTTCGAAATTTCACAACATTTTTTTAATTGTCACGATTTTTTATACTTTGATAATCCTTAGAATTGTCAAATTATTCATGGATTATAAATTTTTTTGATTTTT
>JAPYZK010003499.1:0-12253 GCA_030522785.1 Platygaster equestris | reverse complement strand
GGCACGGTTCAGATTCAAGATGGCGGCAGATGGTGTATGTGGATGACGAATGTCATTGAAAAAAGATGACGCAGAAGAGCAACTCAGTTGTGTGTTAAATTCGTAATGAAAGTGGATGGCGCTGAATGCAAGGTTGTAAAATAAAATGTCTATATTCGTATTTCGTCAAAACGTCAGTCCCGTCAGTCAGTCTACGTGTCCACGTCAGTCTGGATCAGTTAACTTCTTGAAATATAATGTTTTTTTCATTGAAATAAAAAAAAAGTCCCAATTTCTTCCATATACACATTTTCAATTTCAGGACTCTCAAAAATTTAAATATATGAATTCCAAAATGGTTTTTTCTAATATGTATGCTGCTTTTTGAGAATCATTATTATTAAAATTTTTGAATTTAATGACTTTTTTGAGAATATGCAATCTCCGATAAAGGAATTCAGTATAATATAAAAATTACTCTTCGCGCACGATTGTGAACATTCTGAAAATTTTTGTATTTCCAATTATGAGATTTTCAGTTTTTATTACAAAAATATGAATAACTCTTAATTGCTCATAATTTTATATATATATTTTTTATAGAATTAAAAAAAAGTCCCAATTTTTTGCCATATAGAAATTTTCCATTTCAGGTCTCTCCGAAATATTAATGAATTTCAAAATGATTTTTTTCAATGTGCATGCTAATTTTTATAAATAATTATCACCGAAAATTTTCATCTTCGTAAATATTGTAAAAAAATGAAGTTTTTGATGAAAAAATTTAATTTACTAGAAACATTATGTTAAACTAATAAATGTATAACACATGTAGATTTTGCGATTCAGACTTGGAAATTTAAAAAATTCAACTATTTAACATTCATGATTCGAAAATTTGTAATGTTAAGGGTTACAAATTTAAACTACAAAATTTTTGACATTCCTGGATTAAAAAATTTGTCTTTCAGACAGTTTGAAATCTAAAAAATAAAACTGCAAAATTCAACTTTTTTTTATGTATTATGCACATTTTTTTATTATAAAATCATGGAAATTCATTAAAAATTTTTAAAAATTAAAAATCCTAATTTCTAAATAAATCGAAATTCAATTTGTTGCTGAAAACACTATTTGAACTTTTTTTCGTAAATTGTTTATAAAAAAAATGTATTCAATATTTTTTTATTTATTATTTTCCTTCATTATGGATATATTTTTAATTTTTTTATTAAAATTTATTTAATATTTTTCTAATATGAAATCATTAAAATTAGAAAAAAAAATTCTGAAGATCTCATTATCCTCATATTAAAATAAATAAAAACTTAATTTGTTGAGAAAAAACTGAGAAAAAATTCTTTTTTCCAATATTTCTATTGACAAAAATTCATTTAAATCTTTTTATTAATTAATTGTATTCATTATGAATATTTTTTTAGTGGAGATTCATTAATTTTTTTCTATTAATAATGGATAATAATTTGAATTACGAAAATTGAAAAAAATTCTAATTAACTAAAAATCAGAATGTTCAAACAAAGTAAAACTGAATTTATCGAAAAAAAAAGTATTTAAAATTGTTTGTTAATACTTTTATCAACAGAAATATGTTTAACATTTTTTCTTTCACTATTTCTAATTATTAATGATATTTTTTTTTTACTGAAAATGTATTTGATATTTTTTCATTACCAAATTATTTAAACTAAAAGAAATCATAAAAAACTCAGGATCATAATTTTTAAATTAAGTATAACTACATTTCCTAGAGTGACGAAATGATTGAAAATTTTCTTTTAATTATTAGAATTTTTTGATTTTTAATTTTTATTTATTATAAGCATTTTTTCAATTTTTTATGAAGAATTCACTTCATATTTTTGTAGTTATAGCATGATTAATGTCAAGAAAATATTCTAGAAATTTAAACTCAGAATCCTAATTTTTAAATAAATTAAAACTACATTTATCGAGAAAATGAAATAATTGAATTTTTTTCAGTTTATTCAATATTTTTCTATTTATTGCTTGCATTTGTTATTGCTATTTTTCCATTTCTGTATGAAAAGTTTATTCAATATTTTTTTTTCATTATAAAATCATGAAAATTAAAAAAAAAATCTAAAGATTCTAAAAAATTCAGAATTCTAATTTTTTAAAAATAAATGTGAACTCAATTTTTTGGGAAAACGAAATATTTGGGATTTTTTTACGATTGATTCAATATTTTTTCATATACTGAATATTTGCATTCATTATCAATATTTTTAAATAAATTAAAACTGAATTTATTCGAAAAAGAATTACTTAAAAAATTCTTTATCTTTTGAAAATTTTATTGTATATTCATTTTTCGTTATAACATAATTAAAATAAAAAAGAAATAAAACCTAAAAAATAAGAATACAAATTTTTGAATAATGTGAAACTAAATTTACTGAAAAAACTGAAAAACTGGGATTTTTTTCTTAAATTTATTCAATATTTTTGCATTTCAAATTATTGAAATTAAAAAAGAATGTAAAATTGATGTAATTCGACGCCATCTAGTAATTTCACTTAGCGTGAGACGTTACTTTACACGGTCAGTTGCCACTCAAGAGTACGAATTAACCGTGGCCAGCTGTCTCGAATCTGAACCGTGCCTTTCTGAACCGAGTCCGACTTGTTCTCTCTTTCTGTTACATGGTATTCAACAGAGGTAGAAAAAATACTTTAGTTCTTTAAATGACTTTGCGAACCCTTATCAGCTGATCTTGGTAAACAACAGTAAACAACAATGGTGGAAATGCTGTCGTTTTGGTTACACCGTTTTTGTACTTCGGATTACGTCTGCCTGTGAAAACAAATTTATTTTTTGACGTAAGCGAAAGAGTGCGAAAGGGTTTCGTACTGCATAACATTCAGGTGCATTCAATTACTGTACAGTACTTGGATGTTATGCGAATCCGTATTTTTTACATGACCGTGGTTTACAGTAATTGATCAATTTCGACTGCTGTCGAATAGGAAATTGATGCTCTAACTTTTTGAACAATTTTTCGTAGTTCCTCGGTCTGTTTTTATTTTGTTTACATTGATTAATTTACCTTTACATTCGTGTTGATGAATACTTCGTTCGTTTGGTCATAATTATTGACCTGTCATTCATAATTATGACCTAGATAATTATTACCTTCAGTAAAGTGTCTATTAATTTGAAATTTTCGATAACTGTAAGCTCCATTTTCAATTTTGAAGATCAGAATTTGAAAAATTTGAAAAAAACATTTGTAAAATTCTTTTTTTTATAATGTCGATTTTATGAAAGTTTTATAAATTTTCCGATTTTTATAAAGTGGTTTTATAAAAACTTTACAATAAAACATTTTTTTATAAAATCTGTCAAAATTTCCCTTTAATTCATCTGTTTTTTTATAAAAACAATTAAAAGCCTCCAAATTTTCTTATAAAACCTTCATTTTTATAAAAACTTCGTGATTTTTATGAAAAGTTTCATATTTTTATAAAAAAAAACTTTTCTGATGTGAGGAATTTCTCTTATAGTAATATTTAATACGTTTTTATTACAGAAGGGAATAGAAAATCATGTTCCTAACGTTTTCTAGCAATTATAAAACGCAAAAACATATGATTTTATAGGATTTCCCTAGTAATTGTAGTTTTTATACAAACAGGCAAAATTTTTATAAAATCAGTGAATTATTTATAAACATTCGTTTTTTTATGAGGTCGATTTTATAAAAGTTACATAAAATTTTATGAAATATTTTTTTAAATAAAATCTGTCGAAATTTACATAAAATTGATCTGTTTTTTTATCAAAACAACTGAAAGCCTACAAATTTTCTTATGAAACTTTTATTTCTATAAAAACTTTACGATTTTCATTAAAAGTTTCATATTTTTATAAAAAAAACTTTCCTGATATGAGAAATTTCCCTTGAAGTAATATTTGATACGTTTTTATTATACAAGGGAATAGAAAATCATGTTCGTAACGTTTTTTACCAATAATAAAACGCAAGAACATATGATTCTGTATGATTTGAAAATTCTTCAACTCAAATTGAAAAAAAAGCATCTAAATTGACATAGATTTGATGAACAAGAAAGTTGACTCGGATTTCTGATGCAAAGCTCGCAAGTTCAAATCCCACTGCCTCCCAAAAATTTTTAAATTCCTTTCGAAACGAAATTTGAGCTATAGCCTCAAAAACCAATAAAAAATGGTATATACATTAGCAGAATGATCCAAAAAAAGTTATAACAATTTTGCATGTTTTAAAAAACGTTGAAAAAAATTGTTTTCTCCAAAACTTTCATAAAACCACTTAATAAAAAATGCAAATTTTCTGAAACTTTTATAAAACCGACCGTACAAAAATTTTGCATACGGTATTTATATAAACTAGAATCACTAACAACTCCCGCAAATTAAGAAGCCAAAAATCTCCCCCAGCAACCCAGACACCCAACCTAATGGACAGCCCCAAGAAACGCGGAGTGAAGCGCCCGATCGGTTCAATCGACTCCATCTGGGAGCCCCCGAAAGAGGACGCAAAACGGCGCAACTGGCAGGACCAGGAAATCCTGGCCCTCCTGAACTTCGTCCTGAAGCACAACCTAGTCTCCCTCGCCCCCACCGACGCCCAGATCGGCGAAACCCTCGTAGCCCCCATGCTCAAGCTCGGCTACCACCGCACGGCCCACCAAATAAAGCTCAAAATAAAAAGCCTCCGCAAGTCCTACATCCACTGCAAAAAGGGCAACCCCCACCCCCTGCGCGAATCCCCGTACTTCAAAATACTCGACCAACTTTACGGAAACTTGGAGTTCGGAGTGTCCGAGTCGGAAGAAGAAATAGAGGAAGGATCCATAATCTGGTCCCAGGCGGAGGTCAAGCGGATGCTGGCCATCGTCAAACAAACCGATCTCGCCCACGAACTCGCCCTGGGGACGTTTCCCCTGCGAGCTCTCCGTCAGATCCACAAATCCCTGCAAAACAGCTGCGTCTACAAAAGCTTGGAGCAGATCCGAACTTGTCTGGTCAACATGAGGAATTCTTACGTCAAAAGCAAAAAGTCTGTCTTGTTCGGGAAAAGGGAAGATTGCCCGTATTTCGAGCAACTCGACGAACTCTGGAAACGCGATTTTGCGAACGGGCATTTCCATTTGGTCAACAGCGAAGGCGGGGATTTTTGGAGCTCGGAGGAGACGGTTTTCCTGCTGGAGTCGGTGAAGGAGTGCGACGTTGTGGAGGAGGCCTTGAACTGCACGGATTACGCGGCGATGGTCATCAGCAGGGCGCTGAGAGATGGGGGTTATTCGAGGACGGAAGTCGAGGTTGTCAGGAAACTTGAGAACCTGAAGCAGAATTATGACATGGTGAAGAATTTGGAGGAGTTGGGGGAGGCGATCGCCAAGTTCCCGTTTTATCAGCGTTACGAAAGCGTTTTTGGGAAGGACGTTGGGGATTTGAGGAGGGGGGAGGAGGAGGAGGGGGGCGATGAGAGGGGGGAGGGGGTTGTTGTTCTCGGTGAGATTTGGGGGATTTTTTTGCTTTTTTGGGGGGTTTTGGGTTCTTGGATAGCTTTATTAAGTAACTGGAATTATTGTTTTTCATTCATGAATAGCTTTATTAAGAAACTGGAATTGTTAGCACAGAAATTGTTATTTATTTGGAAATTATGAATTTTTGTGAAGGAAGTTTCGTTGAGAGTTGGGGATTATGAAAATTTTAAAAAATATTGAAATTTTTGAGAGCTTCAAACGAAGTTTTTGAATTTCCGAATTGTTTGAAATTTTTGGAATGCGCAAGTTCGTTGGTGTTTTTGGAATTTGTGAGTTCCTTGGGATTTGTTGCATTTTCAGGTTTCTTGGAATTTCGGAAATTTCTAGTTTTGTTGGAATTTTCGGAATATTCCGATATCTGAATGATTTTGGAAATTCTCAAGATTTTCGTGATGGTCGAAATTTTTTAAATATCTTCAAGATTGTCAAAATTTTCCGAATTTCCAAAAATTGTAAAATTATTAATGTATTCGACATTTACAAAAACCTCGAATTGTAAATTTCAAGTTTCATAATTTGGACTCGAAAATTGCCAATTTTGTTGAAATTCTCGGAATATTTCAATATCTCCATAGTTTTGGAAATTCTAAATATTTTCGTAATTGTCGGAATTTTTGAAATATCTTAAAGATAGTCAAAATTCTCCGAATTTACCGAAATTGAAAAATTATTTATACATTTGAAATTACCAAAAACCTCGAATTGTAAGTTTGAAGTTCCATAATTTGAAATCAAAAATTTCCAATTTTGTTGAAATTCTCGGAATATTTCAATATCTCCTCAATTTTGGAAATTTTCAAGATTTTCGTAATTCTCGAAATTTTCAAAATACCTTCAAGATTGTCAAAATTCTTCATATTTCCAAAAATTGCAAAATTATTATTATATTCGAAATTTTAAAAAACCTTGAACTGTAAATTTTAAGTTCCATAATTTGAACTAAAAAATTTCCAATTTTGTGGAAATTCTCGAAATATTTCAATATCTCCATAATTTTGGAAATTTTCAAGATTTTCGTAATTCTCGAAATTTTCGAAATATCTTCAAGATTGTCAAAATTCTCCGAATTTCCGAAAATTGTAAAATTATCAATACATTTGAAATTTCCAAAAATCTCGAATCGTAAATTTCAAGTTCCATACTTTGAACTCAAAAATTTCCAATTTCGTTGAAATTCTCTGAATATTTCAATATCTTCACAATTTTGGAAATTCTCAAGATTTTCTTAATTCTCGAAA
The DNA here is from genome assembly GCA_030522785.1 of Platygaster equestris. Lineage (NCBI taxonomy): Eukaryota > Metazoa > Arthropoda > Insecta > Hymenoptera > Platygastridae > Platygaster > Platygaster equestris. The sequence continues at coordinate 5,459 of JAPYZK010003499.1, read as the reverse complement.
TTTTCAAAATATCTTCGATATTGTCGAAATTCTCCGAATTTTCAATATATCTTCAATATTGTCAAAATTCTCCGAATCTCCAAAAATTTCAAAATCATTAATACATTCGAAATTTTCAAAAACCTCGAATCGTAAATTTCATGTTCCAAAATTTTAACTCAAAAATGTCCAATTTCTTCAAATTCTCGAGATATTTTAATATCTCCATAATTTCGGAAATTCCCAAGAATTTCGTAATTCTCGAAAATTCCAAAATATCTTCAAGATCCCCCAAATTCTCCGAAATTCCAAAAATTGTAAAATTATCAATATATTCCAAATTTACAAAAACCTCGAGTAAGTTCCAACTTCCATAACTTTAACTCAAAAGTTTTCCAGACTCCAAAAACGTATCATCTAAAACAAAATGTTGTCACCGTCTTTCGACTCATCTTTTCAGGAAAACCAAAACATATCCGAGGACACCAGTGGAACGAAGAGGAAACCATGACCCTGCTGGAGCTCGTAGAACGTCTCGAAATGGAGCCAGTTTTCACCGGCCGTATGACCATGGACTCGGTCTCGAAACTGAAAGAGCCACTAGAAGACATGGGATTTTCCAGGACCACCGAGCAGATAAAAATCAAGCTCAGAGGGCTGCGACAGCACTACTACAAGTGCCTGCGAGCTGGCTTGAGTTCGAAGCTTACGCTCGATTGTCCTTACTTCGAGAGGATGCACTATTTTTTCACCAAGGAACAGCCGATGAAAGCGGCTCACATGAGAGAGTCGGCGAGCAAAAAACACTTCGCCATCGAAATCGAGGTCGACGAGAACGACCAGGAGCGATACAGCAACGGTCCCCAGAATTCCATGAGCAGATACGCGAAGCAAAAAGCCAGAAGGCTGACGGCGGTAGAAAATTCGTATTTTCTGTGGGAACCGATCGAGACTATTGTTGGTGAGGAGCTTTCGTGCAAACTTTTCGAGTTTGTTATTTGGAATATTCACATTTCGGTAACATTAGGAGTCCTGAAAATATTGGAATATAGAAGTTTTAGAATTTTCAAGATTGGCAATTATTGAATTTTGACGTTTTTGAAGGTAAAAACTCCAGCTTTTTCAATAAGGTCTGGAAATTTTGTAATTCTTACACTTTTTCCGAATTTTGAAGTTTTGAAGTCTAGAAATTTCGATATTTTTGAAATTGTAGAACTTCGATATTTCGAAATAATATAGTTTTCGAATATTGACGTTTCGGAAACATTGGGAGTCCTGAGAATATTGGAACATAGAAGTTTTAGAATTTTCAAGATTGGAAATTATTAAAGTATAAAGCTTGTAAATTATTAATTATAATGCTTTGGAATATTGACGTTTCGGTAACATTAGGAGTCCTGAAAATATTGGAATATAGAAGTTTTAGAATTTTCAAGATCGAAAATTATTTAATTTTGATATTTTTGAAGGTAGAAACTCAAGTTTTCGAAATATGGCCTGGAAAGTTTACAATTTTTGAACTTTTTACGTATTTTGAAGTTTTTAAGTCTAGTAATTTCGGAATTTTTTAAATTGTAGAACATTGAAATTTCGATGTAATAAAGTTTTGGAACTTATAAAGCTTTGGAATATTGACGTTTCGGAAATATTAGAAATCCTGAAAATATTGGAATACAGGAGCTTTAGAATTTTCAAAATCAAAAATGATTGATTTTTGACATTTTTAAAGGTCAAAACTCCAGGTTTTTCAATAAGGTCTGGAAATTTTGCAATTTTCAAAATTTTCACGTATTTTGAAGTTTTTAAGTCTAGAAATTTCGATATTTTTGAAATTGTAGAACTTTGAAATTTCGAAATAATGAAGTTATGAACTTGCACAGCTTTTGAATTTGGAATTTTCGAAGAATTATGAAGTTCTGCAGTTTTGGAAATTTCGGAAATTTTACAAGTTTTCGAAATGTTAGAATTTGGAATGTCTCAAGAATGTTCAAAAACGTTGAAAATTAAAAAATTTTTTAATTTAATATTACATTTTAAAAACTTGACATTTCTACAGTTCTGGAAATTTCGCAAGTTTTGAAGTGCTCGAATATTTTGAAGTTATGGAGCCTAGAATTTTCGAAATTTGAGAAGTTTTTCAAATTCCGGAATTTGGAAGTTTTCGAGAATTTTCAAGAACTTGGAAATTTTGAAGACTTATAAAGATGAAAAAGTATCAAGTTTCGACATTTTTGAAGTTCTGGGAATTCCGCACACTTCCAAGTATTTTGAAGTTCTTAATTAAAAAATTTTCAAACTTTCTGACATTTCAAGTTTTTGAAGATTACAAGTTGTAAATTTTGGAAACTTTCAAAATTTTGGAACTTTCAAGACTTTAGAAATTTCGGAATTTTCTATGTATCGGAGTTTTCCATAACAAAATTTCTGACTATTCATTTTCACCAGACACAAACGAGCAACAAGAAGAAGCGGAAGAATACCGAATGTCCGATGCATCTTTTGAAGAAATTTCCTCCTCTGAACCCAACAACGTCGAGGAAACGGCCGACGATGAAAAAATCGCCTTCGATGTCGTCACTGAAGGATCTGCCCAAGACGAGGAATCGATCCAAATCGACGAATGTCGACTGCAAAGTTTTCTGGATTTGGCTCTCAAAACAGAACCGGAACCGGAATTGGAGCCAAAACCAGTGGCAGAACTTGAATCGAAAGTAATCGATACTGAAGAAAAATCTCCGGCAGAAATAATCGACTTGCCAGAAAACGAGAAAATTTGCTGTGGAAAATCCAGATCGGAAATTCTGGAAATTGTACTGAAACACGACAAAATGATGCAGTTGCAACACCAGAATTGGATGGAAAAACAACTCGAGATTCAACGGGAGCACGATCGCGAACAGCGCGACCAGTTCTTGAGCGAGTTGCGCGAGCTTCGGAGAACCATCGAGTCTACAAGTTATCAATCACATGTTCGGAAAACTGAATAATTGGCATTGATGGATGTTTTAGTCATGAAGTGACGATGAATTTTGTTGTGTGATGTTCATGAATGGAACGGATGTGTGCAATAACCGTTTGCGGGCTAATGGAATCATGTTGCCTGCAACCGGTTATTGCATGAAGCCGTTCGTTTGATTGTAAATAAAGTAATTTTTTTAATCTACGTGGGTATTTTTTTTGAAATGTTTCTTTTTGTATTTTGCTTGCGTGATTGCTGTATATTTTCGAGATTTTCTGGTCTTTATGCTTAAAATAGTGATTTTGTTAGATTTGAGTTTACATGGACTTTTTTTCGAGACTTGACAAGTTCGAATTGAAAATTCGAGGATCCGCATTTAGAAATTTCAAAAATTGATTTTTTGGGAATTCTGGAAAACGAAGTTCCATAATTCTCGGAATTTTGAATTCAGAGACGCGCAATTTTGCGACCTAAGACATACTGACTCGAGACATATTGCGACTGTACAAGTGACCTTGGGTTTTTTTGTTGTAATTAAACGCTTTTCGAGAAAATGAGAAATTCAAAATTTGGAGAATTTGAAAATGTTGAGTATTTCGATGAAATGATGCTTGTGGGTTTCTCCGAAAATTTCGAAAATTGAGTTTTTTGGAAGGTTTAAAAATTTTGAGTGTTCAGAATGATTTGAAAATTTCGAGGTGTTTTAAAAATTTTGAAAATGTGGGTTGTCTGAGAAATTCGAAATTTCGAAGTTTTTTGTATAATTTCAAAAATTGTTAGTTTCGGGAAACATTCAAATTATTTTATTTTTTTGAAAATTTTGAAAAATTGAACCTTTTTGAGAAAATTGAAGAATTTCGTGTCTTTCAAATGATTCAAACATAACGTGTATAAACTGAGCACAACCAATTATTCGTAAACGGAAAATAATTCAACCATAAATTGCCGTACATTAGCCGTAAATTAGCCGTGAAAAAAAAAATTTGCCGCTCGAATATTTTTTTTTCTAACATATGGTCGTGCTAACTTTATATAAAGTTAGCACGACCACTGCGGTAACTCCGTCAAATCGTGTCCGATCCTTTTTTAACTTCAACTAGAATTTGCCGTAAATTAGCCGTAAACCAGCTATTATCATGAAAAAATTTTTTTAAAAATTTTACGAATTTTTGAGGACTGGTCGCGCTGACGCCACATAAAGTTGGCACGACCATGGTCGTATTTTCATCAAATCGCATCCAATTCTTTTGGAACAACTACCATAAATTGCCGTACATTAGCCGTAAATTAGCCGTGGAAAAAAAGAATTTGCCGCTCGAATATTTTTTTTTGAAACATGGTCGTGCTAACTTTATATAAAGTTAGCACGACCACTGCGGTAACTCCGTCAAATAATGTCCAATCCTTTTGAAACTACGACCAGAATTCGCCGTGAATTAGCCGTAAACCAACTATTATCATAAAAAAATTTTTGAACAAATTTTTCGAATTTTTGAGGAGTGATCGCGCTGACGCCACATAAAGTTGGCACGACCATTGTTGTATTTTCGTCGAATCGCATACGATTCTTTTGGAACAACGACCATAAATTGCCGCACATTAGCCGTCAATTAGCCGTAAACGAAAAAAATTTGCCGCGCGAATATTTTTTGTTTAAACATATGGTCGTGCTTACTTTATTTAAAGTTAGCACGACCACTGCGGTAACTCTGTCAAATTACATCCGATTCTTTTAATACTACAACCAAAATTTGCTGTAAATTAGCCGTGAACAAGCTATTATTATGAAGGGAGAATTCGTAGAATTTTACGTATTCTTGAAAAGTGGCAGCGCTTACGCTACATAAAGTTGGCTCGACCATGGTCGTAACTTCGTGAAATCGCATCCGATTCCTTCGAAACAACTACCAAAATTTGCCGTTAATTAGCTGTAAATATGTCGCGAAGATCGATCGTCGTTCCTGCTGGCGATAACTGCAGCAGCTTTGAATCTGACGACGAATCAATCACTTGTAGAACAAATAGACGACGTCACAAAATATGTGACTGAACCATACGAACTGTCGGTTGGGAACTCGATCACCAATCTGTTTGAAACTGAATTACCTTCTGCAATCGCAGCCGTTTGTGCTGAAATCGAGAAATATTATACTGAAATCGAAAGGGGCACTAAGGATTTCTACGTGTTACGTGTCAAGATGTTTGAAGGTCATTACACTTTATCCAAAGTCGACATGAACCATCCTCGGACACTGAAGGGCATCGTCCAAGATTAGGGAATAGTACTGCCGAAGGAAACCTCGGATTACTTGTAATCCGAGGTTTCCTTCGGCAGTACTATTAGTACAAACGGCTGCGATTGCAGAAGGTAATTCAGTTTCGAATAGATTGGTGATCGAGTTCCCAACCGACAGTTCGTATTGTTCAGTCACATATTTTGTGACGTCGTCTATTTGTTCTACAAGTGATTGATTCGTCGTCAGATTCAAAGCTGCTGCAGTTATCGCCAGCAGGAACGACG
>JAPYZK010003498.1:0-13838 GCA_030522785.1 Platygaster equestris | reverse complement strand
TCCTTTTTTTGTTTTTGTGACGTGTGAAGAAATCCTCGTATTCGGTTAGTAGAAAAAGTCTAAATTGAACTACGACGCCGGCGATATTGTTTCAAGCGCGTTTTTTGTTACATAATCTCGAATCTTTCGGGGTCTCGCGCTCAGAGGTCGAGAAGGCAGTAATTTTCCGAATGTGATTCGGAACCGACGAGATATGCCGAAAGATTCCAGAGCGCTTTTACGGTTGCATGGGGCCCCTTTTGACACTTTCTACGAATGCCGACGGCGATTCCGATGGCAGACTAGCTGCTGTTGGTTGGTTGTTTTTGGTTAGCCGAGGGGAGCCGGGGATTTAGTTCCAGATGCGCAAGAACGAGTCCCAGGAGCCCGTCGCCACCGCCATTCCATCTTCCGTCACGCCCAAGCAAGACACGCGGTTGTCGTGGCCGGCCAAGATTCCTATTTTTGGACAAACATTTATGTAACTGAGGATACTACTTCAAAAAGTATTTACTAAGTTTTATGATGGAATCGATTCTTTCGATGTGACCCATTCAATGTTTTTTGCGAGAAAAAACAAAAAAAAGCACCAAGCCGAGAATCGAACCCAGGACCTCCCAATTTCTTTGGTTAGAGCACCCGACATGAAATTGAGAGGTCCTGGGTTCGATTCCCGGCTCGGTGGATTTTTTTCTCGCAAAAAACATTTAATTGCCAAAAACTGAACGGGTAAAATCGAAAGAATCAATTCCATCATAAAAATTATTACCAACCCATTGACAATCCATTCCATTGATTATTTATTAAGTATATATATACTTGCAGCAGAAAATTTGACAATTCGTGAAAGAATTTCCATTTTTTACTTTTTCTATTAAATAGCGACCACGTGAAAATGTACAATCTGATCCAAAAAATCGACTGACCAGCTCGTTCGGTTTTCATAGAGTCCCAGACGTTGCAGTTGAAATCGTCGTATCCAGCCAGTAACAATCTACCACTTTTACTGAAAGCTACGCTTGTGATGCCGCAAATTATGTTATCGTGGCTGTACATCGCCAACTCTTGATCCGCTCTTATATCGAACAGCCTGCAAGTCGCGTCGTCGGAACCCGTTGCGAAGGCGCAACCATTAGGGAAGAACTGAAAAATACGAACCAGTCAGTAAAACAATAAAAAAAATCCAGAATGCTAATTCTTTTATGTACTTATACGAGAAAATGAATCCATCTGAACGCACTTGGCAACTTTTGAAATCTTGTCTATTTTTTCAAGTCTCATTTTAATTATTGAAAACACGAAACTTGAATATCCCAATATTTTTCTACAAATCGATTTACAAGGCAAGAAAACGGATGCCCATATAAGCGAACAACTTTTTTAAAAATCAAAATAATAAAATTTTGAATCACTTTTTTTGGTTACAGTTAGCGAATATTTGTAGATATCGACAGTATTTTTCGTTGTACAACATTTTTCGCTTATTTAACGTTTTGGACTTGAAATTAATTATATTTTCAAACCTGAATCTTCAAGTTCCTAATATTTGAATTTTTCACACTTTCCAAGTACTGTCAATCATCAACGTTCAAATTCTAAAGTTACCATTTTTAAATTGACTCAAAAATTCAACTCAAAAATCGGGAGTTTGCTGAAAAAAACTATTCGAAGTAATTTTTTGTACATTTTAAGCGGCGAGAGATACATTTTTGTAGATTACTTACCAATAACGAAAACTGGTTCATTAATTTGCAAACCGGAGTAATTAAACAAGCAAAATTTTCTCACCGTAACGGCGTTGATGTCGCTCTCGTGTCCTGGGAAAGTTTGCTTGCAAGTTCCCTCGCGAATATCCCACAGTTTTGCACTGGCGTCGCATGCACCGGAAACGAATGTGCGCGCGTCAGGCGCTAACGATAATGACATGACATCTCCCGTGTGTCCAATGAATGATGTGCATTGCTGTCCGGTTTCTATGTCCCACAAGGCGCTACATCGAAACAGAACAACCTTTTCATTATTCAAATTCATCATATATAACTATGCATGATTTGAGCAAAATTTGAAAATAGGAAGTTTTGAAAAGTTTTCTAACATTTCGCACATTCCCGAAGTCTTCTATAATTTTGTAGATACTCTATAAAATATTCCGGAAATCCTGAACTATTTTTGATGATACATAATAAAATTCAAACTGAAGTTTTAAAACAATTTTTAATGTGATTTCAAGAACTATTATAGACATAGAGAAATTTTTAGAGTAATACAAACTTTTGAGAAATAATCAGATATTCTTCAAAAATGTTAAAAAATGTCCAAAAAGTTAAATTTTTGCAGACATGTAAAATTCGAATTAAAGTTTTGAAACAATTGTTAATGTAATTTCAAAATTCATTATAGATGTAGAGGAATTTTCAGAATATTAAAAACTTATGAGAAATCATCAGACATTCTTCAAAAATGTGGAAAAATATTCAAAAAAGTTCAATTTTTCAAAGAATTAAAATTTTACGAGAATGTAGAATATTCTGCATTTTATCATAATTATATATGAAAGTTACCCTAGTAATTCTAACATTTATCTGAAAATGCGCAGAATCCTTATAAAAATCTTTAAAATACTTCCAAATTTTAAAAATTTTCAATTTTGAAATTTGGCAATCACAACTAATTTGATTTAAAACTGAATTTTAAATCACATTTGAAGTGGACTCAGAAAAAGACGTAATTTGTAATTAATTTGAAATTGAATACAAAATTTATTTTGAGACTTTAATGAAATAGAATTCAAAAATTCCTTACAAAATTGACATTTACGTATTATTAGCGACCTTATAAAACTTTAATAACGACTTTTTCTCAGAAATTTACCTTATACAATTCTTATACAAGTTTTAAAGAACAATGAATGAACCTTACAAAGTTTGTTGCAATGTTTGCGAAAAACTCTACAAGAATTATGAAATTCTTACAAGAAATATCTCATTTGTATAAGGACTCTGAAAATTTTTTGAGGATTCCAGAATTTTTTTGTAATTAAATTAATAAATTTAATCATTTTCTTTATAATAAATTTAAAAATATTTTAATACAATCAATTTTATTCAACTTAATTTATTGTAACAATCCAGTAAATTAATCATTCTTGCGTATTACTCCAAATGTTAAAATCCAAACTGGAATTGTAAAAATTTGCACATCTTTTTTTCAAAAACTTTAAACAGTACACTGAGAAAAATGTCCGTCAGTTTCGTTACGTCCAATCAAATTTTCAGTTGGATTGGTTGTGATCGAAATTCTCAGTCCAGCTGACGGATATTTCAATTGCTCTCACTGAACGAAAAAGTTGGAGCCGATGAATGAACTATTTCATTTATTGCCTCTATAATAAATTTCTTTTAGAACAAGTGTCAGTTCCAGTCAATACAACTGAAAATTTTCAGAACACCCTCTCAACTGAGTTTTTCAGTTAGACTGATAGAATTTTTCAGTGGTAACGTGTTGCCGACGGAATTTTTCAGTTGGAACCAACGAAAATTTCCGTTGCTTCAACTTTCATCGTTTTCTAACTGAAAAAATTAAGTTGTACTGACTGCCACGATTTTTCTCAGTGTACATCGTCGATCGATCGAAAAATTCACGAACCAAGACATGTCGCCGGAACTTGTAACAATCTGATTGTCATCGAGGAATCGACAGCAGGACAAATATCCGGTGTGCCCGGGAAGTTCTCTGCTGACTCGTACGTTTCCTTCTCGGGTTTTCAAACTGTAGATCGAACAAATATTATCCAATCCACCGCAAGCGACGTAACTACCAGAAGGCGCGTACGCGCACGTCATGACCCACGAGGAACGCAGTGGAATCGCATGAACTTTATTGGTGGTGTAACTATCCCACACGATTAATTTCCCATCTTGCGAGGCTGAGACGAGATTTCTGAAACACGCAATTTTCACGGTAACACACGTCAACTCGCCATTACCGTTAAAAAAGCAATTTTATGTCACACATGATTTTAGTAAAAGATTATTTAGATTTAGATTTTAGATTCTAAAAGATTTAGATTTTATGTACTTTTACTCTTTTACTCAGATTTTAGAAAGATTTTAAAATTCCAAGTTTGTTGAAGAATTCAAAAATCCCGAGTTTTTGTGGAAATTCAAGTTTTCCGGAAAATTAAAATTTCTAAGATGCTTGAAAATTTTTCTATTTCAATTTTTTTAAAGAATTGTAGAATTTTGAGTTTCACGGAAAATTGAAAAAATTTCCATTTTTCCAAAAGATTTAAAGATTCGAGATTTTCGAGGTATTCAAAGATTATCAGTTCCTTGAAAAATACGAAAATTTTACCAGAGTTCGTCAAAAACCTAATAAAAAATGTTCAGGACTTCTCAGTGACCATGTAGCGACCATACGAAGTTACCTTTTTTCCATCAGGGAATGCTGTTTCAGAGCCCAATGATTTTTCGTTTCGAACTTGAACTAACATAGTTTTTAATTCGTATATACGAAATTTTTCCAGTAAACCCGTTGTTTTATTACTCATATTTTTAGAAAATCAATTTTGAATTCTCGAATCTTGAATTAATGCAATTTTGAATCCAAATCCCATATCAAGAAATTATCCTTAAATTGTTATTTCCAATTCCTAACCTACTTTTATTTCCCTCTTAACATTTTTTTCATTCGTCTTATAAAATTTTCCCCGAGAATTCGAAAATTCTTCAACTTCCGAATTTTTTACAAATCCGAATTTACAAATCTCTACTTCAAAAATCCAAAAATCAGAAACAAATATCTACAGTAATTCGGAATCAGAATAATAAAAATTCGTTTTTCGTACCAGGACCATAAAATAATCTACCCTAGTACGACCTACATGACGTCTTTCAAATAATTATTCTCACTTCACGATTTTTTTTACTCGAGTGGTTGCATAATTCAAAAAGAAACAGAATCCTCAGTCGTTGTATTTTTGTATCGATGAAAAATATAATCCAATGCTGATTGTTCAGACAGTGGCATAGTGAGAAACAAATGTATACTGTGAATCTCTGATTAATCCAATTTCGTCTAAAAAATTGATTCAATTTCCAGGATTTTCAGGATTCCTGAATATTCCATAACCACACGTGCATAAAATAATGAGCGCAAAAAACCGTACTTGCGTCATTCAATGCAAAAGTCACAGTTCATAAAAAAAAATCATATTGTTTAAAGAGTATCTTTGTCCTCGAATGAATACACAAAAACACGCGTCCACAATAAAACCTCAATCGCCTTTATGGCTTCGGCAATTTTCCCGCTATGACTGAACTTTCGAAATGATTCTCCAGTTCAAGAATCAAATCGACTGATCGAAATTCGTCATTACAACAACAACCTCGAATGGATTCCATGTTTATCATTTAAATAACAACGATTTCCTTGACTTATGCAAATTCGTATGCCAAACACTTTTAGCAATTTATGCATCGTTCAGTTTTATCACGTACACTTGAAACCCTGCATAATAATAAAAATAACTGACGAGTCGAGCTATTTTCTCGTCCTCGCGACATTCTCAGTTTATGACTTGACCGTTATTGAAGTATAAATTCGAGTTTAAATTGGTATTACTTCAGTTCACAGATCGATAAATTATTCTTCGATGCGAAAATGTAGTTTCTTTGAATGAGTTGTTGAAATATTTTGATTTGTTCAGTTTTGTGGATCAAATAAAAAAAAATTCGTGTTTTCAGTAAAATTGTCGATCTAGATAATAATTTGAGTTTTTCGTAAAAATGGAAATTTTTCGAGTGTTTTAGATGATTTGAAAATGTAGAGTTTCTCTGAAAATTCGAAAAAATATGAATTCTCTAGAATATTTAAAATTCCAAAGTTTTTTTAACGTTATTAAAATTTTTAGTTTTGGATAACATTTGAAACATTCAAATTTAAAAAAAAATGTTGAAATTCAAAGTTCTTCGTAAGAATGAAACAGTTCGATTTTTTTGAAATTTCGAAGCATCAGAATTTCTCAAAATATCCGGAAAATATTCGACTTTTTCGAAAATTCTGAAATTTAAAGTTTTTCGAAATATTTAAAAATGACAAGTTTTCCGAAAGATACGAAAATTGTAAGTTCTTTGAGAAATACAAAAATTTTCAAATTTTTGGAAATTTCAAATTTGTACGTACTTCTAAAATTTGGAGAATTTGGAATTTTTAGAAAATTTTCAAAATCCAAATATATTGAAGAAATCTCGACATTCAGTTTTCCGAAAAATAATGAGATTTCTAGTTCTTCGAAGGAAATGAAAAATTTCAGATTTTCGAAAGATTTTGAAATTCCAAATTTTATTTTTAATTACCGTAAGAAAAGATTTAAATTTCGAAGTTTCCGGTCTATTTCATCATTTTTATAAAATTCGTTAACTTTCCCGATTTATTCGAAATTTTGCCTTTTTCTCAATTTTTTCATTTTTCAATTATTGTAGAACGACTCTGATTGAAAAATGTTTTGTTCCGGCTTCAGCTTTTTTCGTATGCTTTTTTTAATGAGTTTTTGATTGGAAGCATTCTCAATATTTCAGATAGTAAGATAATAGACTGAAAAAAGATGTTATTTCAATTTATTCACCTTGAATCGCTGCCCCAGTGCATTGCATAAATTTTTGCTAGGTGACCACGAAGAGTACGCCTCGTTCGCATTTGTATCCGACCCAGCGGGTCCATGCCCGCAGTGGCCTGCACCAGGCTTGTGTCGCATGCTGCTTTTCTCGCGTCCTAAACACACGAAAGTCATTGAAACATGTGCAATAGGATCAATCAAGTGGTTTTCAATAGTTTTTGTAACTGATAGAGTAAAAAATCATTCAAATTTCATGATATGTTCAATTAAAATTTAGATAGCAAAAATTCAGCAGTAAATCGACAAAAATGTCTCAAAATATAAAAAATATCGTTAATTTGTAAAATTTGTAAACGATTTCCTGAAAATTATTCGAAATAGAAACAATTCTAGACAGTTCTTGAAAAATGTATAATAAAACTTTTCAGAAATATTTGAAAATTGGTCAAAATTAATTGAACATCTAAAAATGTTTCAAAACGCCTGGAAATCGGATTGACTTTAGATTTTTGCTTAATTGATGGTTGAAATATTTATTGATCGTTAATTTGACGAACGAATTACAAAATCGCAGAACTATAAAAAATGTCGAATTCCCAAAAATTATTCGATAATCAATGAAATATAGAAAAAAAAATATGGAAAATACATCAAACTTTTACAAGATTTTACACAGTTATTGAAAAATTGAAAAAATTTCGCCAACGATTAGATTTTCAGAAAGTATGGATAATCTAACGATTACGAAATTCCTAGCAACTAAAAAAATGTTTAATCAAAATATCCGAGAAGTAAAAAAAAACTCAACTTCAGACTTCTAAGGATCTCGATATCAAACAATTCAACAATCCCAATAAGCAAATAACAACATCATCAAAAGCTGTAAATTTTCAAACACCCGAAAATTCTTCATTCATAAAATGTTCAAGTTCAAAATTCAACAAAATTAGGAACTGTAAAATTTCTAAACAAAACAACCCAAATACATAAACGCGGCGAAATTTCAAATTTAAATTTCTCAAAACTGGAATCTTAAAAAAAATAAGACATTTCAAGCAAACATTTTCAAACTTCAAAAATTCTACAGTTTCAAAACATCAAAAAAGTTCAATCTCATGATTTTTCTACTTAAACCGCAACATTTCAAATTTTCAAATTCAACATTTTGTATTAAAAAATCTGAGATCACAAAACGTCGATATAAATATTAGAAATTCAAAACAAATAAATCAAAGACACGTAAAATATCCAAAAATCAAAGGTACCCATTAAGAATATCAATCTCCAACGCAATATCTGCAAAAACACCTATTCCAAAACTCAGAACTCCAAACAACTTCCCCAATTCGTAATTTCCTGAATTTTCCCCCCAAACAATCAAAACCTCAAAATTCCATTTCCTCCAACTCTCTCTCCACCACGCCAATGCTCACGAAAAGTCCTCGAAAAACAAAAACAAATCCCGGGCCCGCAATGAAGTGTTGCCAGATGGCCAACGCCCCCCCCCCCCTCCCGCCCCCACTAGATGGAGTGATATTTCCTCCTAAAATCCGTCACTTCCCCCAAAACAAGTTTTTCTTCAATGTTGGGTACTATATTTTGATATCTTTTTTACTGACACCACTGTAGTTTTATAAATAAGGAATTCTTTGATATTTTCAAAAATTCAGGAAATATTCGAAAAATTGTGAAATTTTGTTGAATTTGTAAAATTTTCGAAAATTCAGGGAATATCCGAAAAATTGTGAAATTCTGTTAAATTTGGAAAATTATCGAAAAATCATAAAATGTTTCAGAAATTATGAAAATTCCGTAAGTTTTTCAAAATCTCAACAATTTTTTTTTCAAAATTTTCAAACATTTTAAAAAATCCAGAAATTTTGATTAATTCAGATGAATTCGAAAACTTACCGTGGCTAATTTGCGAAAATTTTTTGTGAATTTTCCAAATTCCGAAAATTTTGAGTGTTTCCAGAAATTTCATGAAATTTTTAATATTTTCGACAATTTAAAAAGTTTTTAGAAAATTATAAAATTTCGGTGAACTTGGAAAAATTTCGAAAAATTACAAGTTTTCGGAATGTTTGTGGAATTGTAAAAATGTTCGGAATATTATTTAAATCGTTTTTAATCGAAATTTTTTGAAGTTTTTAAAAATTTTCGGAATATTATTTAAATCGTTTTAATCGAAATTTTTTGAAGTTTTTAAAAATTTTCGAAATTTTTGAAAACTTTCGAAATCGTTGAAAATTTCCGTAAAGCGCTGTGAAGCAACGTAAAAATATCTGCGATCGAATCAGATAGAGAAAAAAAATTCTTCTTCGACTCCCTCCAATTTTTAGCGAAGAAAACTCGACTTGTGGCTTGAAATATCAACCCCCTAAATTTGCCTCACAAAAAAAAATTTTTCTCCCTAAACTTCCCCCCAAATGTAATTGTAAAATTCTGTTGAATTTGGAAAATTTTCGAAAAACCATCAAATGTTTCAGAAATTATAACAATTCCGTAAATTTTTCTAAATCTCAACAATTTTCTTTTCAAAATCTTTAAACATTTTTAAAAATCCAGAAATTTTGATTAATTCAGATAAATTCGAAAACTTAGTGGCTAATTTACGGAAATATTTAATTTTCTGTAAATTTTTCGAATTCCGAAAATTTCGAGTTTCCAGAAATGTATGTAAAGAAATTTTTAATATTTTCGAACATTTGAAAATGTTTAGAAAATTATAAAATTTCGGCAAACTTGGGAAAATTTCAAAGAATTACAAATTTTTAGAATATTTTTGAAATTGTGAAATTTTTCTATGTTATTAAAACCTTTCGGAATGTTATTTAAATCGTTGATAATTTTCAACATTTTTGAAAATTTTCAAAATTGTTGAAAACTTTCGAAATCGTTGAAAAATTCCGTAAAGCGCTGTGAAGCAACGTAAGAATATCTGCGATTGAATCAGATCGAGTAAAAAATTTTCTTTTTCAACTCCCTCGAATTTTTCCCGAAAAAAAAAGAAAAAAAAAAAAAACTCCAACTGCGGCTTGAAAAATCAACCCCCTAAATTTGCCCCCCAAAAAAGTGTTTCCCCTAAAAGTTTTGCCCCCCTAGAATTCCCCCTAACAGCCCGAAAAAACCCTAAATTTCGGGGAAAAACCCCTAAACTGGCAACACTGCCTCAATCCACCCCCAAACTCCCCTGCTTTCCCAAAATCGTTAAAAACCCCGCTATTCCCAAGACCCCGACATCCAAAAATATCCCGCGGTTCGACGATTCGTATCATCGTCGCTGAAAAATGTGCCACGCGAACTTCCCCAATCATTATAATCTCGGGACTCCCAATCCCCGCGAATCTATTCTCGGCGCTCCCTCTTCCTCTTCCCTCCTCGATCATCCCTCTCGTCGTGCACGTGTACTTAATTCAACGCGCGCCACAATAGGCACCGCGAAACATCGAGGCCCGGCAATAAAGGAGGGAAAACCCGAGCAAGAGCCAGATAAGATTCCTCGGGCGAGGGCGAGAGAAGAGAGACAGATGGTGCTTGTATTGATCAGGGAGAGACGGTCATGCCGCGCCCTGCCACCACCACCAACCACCCCTCGACGCTCGTCGCGACGGAAAATCGTGCCATGAATCATTTTCCTCCGGCGTGAAAATATAAGGTCCCAAATCGAACCATGTTCCAAAAAAAGATGACCTTATGAACCCGGGGAACGTACGTTCTCCCTATTTTCAACCAAAACAACCCCTTCAATTTCCGTCGCGTGCTACCCGAAATCGCCCGTCATCTTTCAAGATAATGAAGGGAAAAGCCATGCATTACCCTGATTGAGTTCTTGAGCGACTCCGACTCCTGGCGAAGACTTTCCAGCTCGTTCATGATTACTCTTTCGAATCAGACTGTCTTATTCAGAGCCGGCGTCTTCTGGAACTAACCCCCGTGGAACTCTCCACCCCGCGCCCCGGTTCCGACGTGCTGCCAGTTCTGGAACAAACAAATTTCATTTTCCCCGACCATTCTCATTTAAATCCGAAGCGCGTTGCATTCGAAACGTCAACCATTCATACTGTCAAACGTTGCAAATCCAACCGGCATTGTTCTCCCCGACAATTGCCTTATCGCGAATCTTCCATTAGCATTCGAACCAAGAACATGAAAAGGCTTTCAAACTTTGGAAACTAATAAAAAAAAAACCCTTACGGGCGCATGCGCTTTTTCACCCCCGCGAACGAGGAAGTGCCGGATATTTCGAGCAGTCTTTCACACTCGACTAAGACGTACGAATTGATTTTCCCTACATACATGGCGATCAATTTTTATTTCTCGTCTTTCCATTCTTTATCGCCCGTTTTCCTGAACTTACTCGGTAAAGCCCGTCAGATCATGACGAGGCCATGACCGGGAAACTGATGAGACAAAACGGTCATGAGTTTCCCGGAAGAAAAATGTCCCCCTGCATCGCCGGCTCACTATGTCACTGTGACGGCGCGTGACGCTCGCGTCGGGTCGGTGCACGCGGAAGAGACCGGAAAACGAACAGGTGGGAAAAGTTCCGGAAAATGTAGGTTTCTTTTTTTTTTGGTTTTTATTTTTCAGACCACACCCAGGCAAAGCGGGCTCGGGGGATCGAAGGGAAACAGTATGCACGGGGATGGACGCGAGACGAGAACGGAGGAGCTAGACGAGGGTGCCCATGGGCGACGCCAGCGCCGCCCGGCTCGATGACACCACCGGCACGGCCTGCGCTCTAACGACTCGTTTTTTTCCCCTTTTTCGATTATCAATGTGTGACAGGTTGTGTCTTGGCGTGCCAATAAATTCGCGCGGGTTTTTGCCACAGACGGTGGTCGAATCAATTTCATATGAGTGGCAACAAGTACCGAAAACGAATTATGAAATTCTTATGGAATGTCAAGACTCGTTGTAAAATATTTTATATTTTATACTTATCACTATTTTTTATAGTTCATCACATTTTTGTGAGCAGTTTTCTTGCTAATGTGACGTTAATAGTATATTACATTACAAGTAGTGTAAGAGGTGCCATTACGGGAGAATTTCTCCGACTCGTATTGCAAAGAAATTCTCCCGTAATGGCACCTCTTGTACTAATAGTGATGTACGATATTTTACCCGCAACAAAGTCTGTGACGGACCTGAAACGTCGCCTATAAAGTGAGGGTTATGATGTACGATATTTTACCCGCAACAAAGTCTGTGACGGACCTGAAACGTCGCCTATAAAGTGAGGGTTATGTAGCACTTTACCAGTCTAGTCACGTAATTAGTTCCGAGCGCCACCGCCCCCTCACGCAGTTAGTTCCGACGGCCGCCGCGTACATTATGCGTTATCAGGCGGCGCGCGTCGGAACTAATTACGTGAGGGGGCGGTGGCGCTCGGAACTGATTACGTGACTGGACTGGTGAAGAGATACATAACCCTCACTTTTTAGGTGGCGTTTCAGGGTCGTTACAGGCTTGTTGCGGGTAAAGAATATTTATGAAAATTTTGAGGAACCTTAAGAAGGGGTCAGAATGAAATTGGTGATACCAGCAAGGAAAAAAATAAATGACAATGCTAATTTTTTATCGAAGTTTAGGAAGAGTAGACTTGAGAAAAATAGTATATTGTGCGGAAGGAGCTTTTTTTACGAATGTGAGGTTTGCAAGACAAGCCGAAGGCGAGTTTTGCAATCACATTCGTTAAAAAAGCCCTTTTGCACAAGTTGAGGACTATATTTTTTCCAACAACGTGGAGAAAATACGATTTTTTACGTTTTGAGCCGTGGAGAAAATCGCATTTTCTCCACGGCGTTGGGAAAAAATTTTTGTCACAAAATTTATCGTAAAATGAAATTTTTGGTAATTTATAAACAAAGACGTTTTGCTTACATATTGTCCGATTTGGGCGATAGAATAAATTTTAATAAATTATCCAAAAACTTGCTGAAAACTGATTTTCCCATTATTTTGTAGAATAATAGAAACGTAAATATTCAGACGTAGGAAAAGCAACAAAAATATTTACAATTATCAAGGGTTGAAAAATAAATCTGATTAGTTGCATTAAATTATTCATCTTGGGGAAATTATTGATTAATTTGTCCATTTTTAAATAATTAAAACAAGAACAATTTTTTAATTACTGTTCAACAAACTGTTAATAAACAATTAGTTTTTAAATCTGATCTTAGGCTATAAAAAATCTTTTACAAAAATAACCATACATTGGCACATTTTTCAACAATACTTATGCAATGGAATGAAAACATTTCATTACTTCTAATTTTTATCACTTTAATTCAAATAACGACGTTTTTTTGACGCTCTTCATCAGGATCTACGACCGCTATACTTGCTTATAAATATAAGTTAACAGAGTAACAACTCGTTTCTAGAAAATAAATCCTATGAAAATTACATGACTCTTCCGGTCAAGGACATTTGTGCATAATAATTCGAAGGTATTTACAGAAACAGTTTATCTACTCATATACCAATCCAAGGACGTACCCAGAAATTTCGTTCGGGGGGAGCTGAGGTGATTTTTACTCGAAATTAATTCAACCAATTCGAAAAGTGAAATGTTATTAGAAAAATGGAAATTTCCTAAATTCTCAGAGTTTTCAATACTTTTTCATATCTCTGAAATTTCCAGAATGTTTGAAATGCTTAAAATTGTCAAAATTCTCTGGACTTTTGAAATTCTCGAAATACTCCAAACTTTGAATATTTGTGAAATTGTTGAAAATGTTGGAATGTTCGAAATGTTCAAAATTACCAAGTTTCTGAAAGTTTCAGAAATTTGTTGAATTTTTGGAATTTAAATAATTATGTAAGTATTATAACTTTTCAGAACTTTTGCAACTTTGGCAAATTTCTGAAATTTCTAGAATTTTCAAATTCTGAAGGCAAATTTCTGAAATTTCTAGAATTTTCAAATTCTGAAAAGTTCGAGAATTTCTAGAAGTTTGAAAATTTTCAAAATCCCCTAAACTTTTAAATTTATCAAAATAATCGAAAATCTTGAAATACACTTAAAATGTTCCAACTAAACAAAAGTTTCTCGAAATTTTAGAAAATTGTAAAATTTTTTAAATTTGAGGAATTATGAAAACTGCCTTAATTCTTAAGATTTTCGAAACTTTTTCTAATCTTTGAAATTTCCGAAAATTTTAGGAATTCTGAAAATTGCCAAAATACTAAAAACTTTCGAAATTCTCCGAATGATTAAACATCTCGAAAT